>JAXIVJ010001928.1:35000-122563 GCA_036785665.1 Chirona hameri | reverse complement strand
ATTACGAGCGAGCGCCAAGGGCTCGCGAGTCGTCACTGAATACGGGATTTTTCATGTCCGCGAAGTTAGCACATCGGCGTCAAATTCATTTTTCAGCGTCGGTCACCGATTTTTACGCCATTTGGTCTCAAGGTCAAATCGATCCTCCTGTTTCTAAAAATCAGGTCCATTTTGGCCTTACATGTTTCCTGCAAGGTCACAATTAAGGTCAAAGGAAGGGGAACGCTGTAGCGCACAAAGCTACCGTCCGATCGCGACAGAAATGGTCTCAAACGATTATTCGTGCCAAATACCAGGATGACAAGCATTTCCAGAGTTGTGACCCGTAACCTTTAAGGTCAAATTCAAGGCTAAAGGACGGGAACGCTGTAGCGCCCAAAGTTACCGTCCGATCGCGACGAAAATGGTATCAAACGTTCCCCTTCCTTTGAACTTGAAGGTCACGGGTCACAACTCTGAAGTGCTCGTCATCCTGGAATTTGGCATGGGGAATCGTTTGAGAGCATTTTCGTCGCGTTCGGACGGCAACTTTAGGCGCTGCAGCCTTGCCCGTCCTTTGACCTTGAGTTTAACCTTTAAGGTCAAGGGCACAACTCTGAAAATTCTTGTCATCCTGAAATTTGGCACGGGGAATCGGTTCACGGACATGATTTTGTTATCACATATTAGCGGCCGAGCCGACCGATCATAACGACCATAACGACCATAAATACCATACCGCTTTTGAGGAGCTTATATCTTTGGAATCCCGCATCCGATTGACAAACGGTCTTCGCCATCTGATAGCCCCATTCAATCAATTATGTTATTGGCATGTTTCGTCTCACGTGACGGGTCAGCATGGCGCGTGGCACGTGCCGCGTCAGGGGTGTCAGAAAACGTTATCCTGCTATAGCTGAGAAACGGATGGACCGATTAGGCTGGAATTTGGTGTGTGGTTTGAGACCACAACACTGGCAATGTCACGCAAGTCAAACTCTGGGTCACACTGGACGTGCGCACGTGCAACTGCACACCCCTGTTCCGTAACTCAGAAACGGCTGGAACGATTAAGCTGAAATTTGGTGTCACGTATTTCCTTGCTATAGGGTTTATACGGGCTCGCTCGTCCTTCGCCGATTAAGGCGTGTTACTGGTCGTACGTTAGCTGACCGGTACTGGAGTGATTTCTTCTGGTCATGACACGGACAGACACGTGGCGTACAAAGCTATCGATGAATGAGTCTGCTCTGTTGGGAGTCAGTGATAACATCGATGATGATGACGCGGGTTGGGTGTCCGATGCTGTTGTATAGATAGCGGCCGTGTTTTCATTGTACACTGCGCGGGAGTGGAGAGTGGAGTGGAGGCTGATAAGGCAATGTTAGCGTCACCTCACGGTGGAGTGGCACCTTTGAAACGGATTCTAAGGTCGCTCGAAATCAGATATAGATGCCTCAGGTTATGTAATACAAGTAATACAAGTTTTGCGCAAACAGCGCCAAGTAATACAAGCTCATGCATGTATTTAATATGCCATATATTTTAGCATGATGGGCTGATCACGGGGCTTATCGCATGTGAGCTGCGTCCTGACTGCTGTCTGTCTGTCTGTCTGTCTGTCTGTCTGTCTGTCTGTCTGTCTGTCTGTCTGTCTGTCTGTCTGTCTGTCTGTCTGTCTGTCTGTCTGTCTGTCCGTCCGTCTGTCTGTGTCTGTGTCTGTGTCTGTCTGTGTCTGTGTCTGTGTCTGTGTCTGTGTCTGTGTCTGTGTCTGTGTCTGTGTCTGTGTCTGTGTCTGTGTCTGTGTCTGTGTCTGTGTCTGTGTCTGTGTCTGTGTCTGTGTCTGTGTCTGTGTCTGTGTCTGTGTCTGTGTCTGTGTCTGTGTCTGTGTCTGTGTCTGTGTCTGTGTCTGTGTCTGTGTCTGTGTCTGTCTGTCTGTCTGTCTGTCTGTGTCTGTCTGTGTCTGTCTGTGTCTGTCTGTGTCTGTCTGTGTCTGTCTGTGTCTGTCTGTGTCTGTCTGTGTCTGTCTGTGTCTGTCTGTGTCTGTCTGTGTCTGTCTGTGTCTGTCTGTGTCTGTCTGTGTCTGTCTGTGTCTGTCTGTGTCTGTCTGTGTCTGTCTGTGTCTGTCTGTGTCTGTCTGTGTCTGTCTGTGTCTGTCTGTGTCTGTCTGTGTCTGTCTGTGTCTGTCTGTGTCTGTCTGTGTCTGTCTGTGTCTGTCTGTGTCTGTCTGTGTCTGTCTGTGTCTGTCTGTGTCTGTCTGTGTCTGTCTGTGTCTGTCTGTGTCTGTCTGTGTCTGTCTGTGTCTGTCTGTGTCTGTCTGTGTCTGTCTGTGTCTGTCTGTGTCTGTCTGTGTCTGTCTGTGTCTGTCTGTGTCTGTCTGTGTCTGTCTGTGTCTGTCTGTGTCTGTCTGTGTCTGTCTGTGTCTGTCTGTGTCTGTCTGTGTCTGTCTGTGTCTGTCTGTGTCTGTCTGTGTCTGTCTGTGTCTGTCTGTGTCTGTCTGTGTCTGTCTGTGTCTGTCTGTGTCTGTCTGTGTCTGTCTGTGTCTGTCTGTGTCTGTCTGTGTCTGTCTGTGTCTGTCTGTGTCTGTCTGTGTCTGTCTGTGTCTGTCTGTGTCTGTCTGTGTCTGTCTGTGTCTGTCTGTGTCTGTCTGTGTCTGTCTGTGTCTGTCTGTGTCTGTCTGTGTCTGTCTGTGTCTGTCTGTGTCTGTCTGTGTCTGTCTGTGTCTGTCTGTGTCTGTCTGTGTCTGTCTGTGTCTGTCTGTGTCTGTCTGTGTCTGTCTGTGTCTGTCTGTGTCTGTCTGTGTCTGTCTGTGTCTGTCTGTGTCTGTCTGTGTCTGTCTGTGTCTGTCTGTGTCTGTCTGTGTCTGTCTGTGTCTGTCTGTGTCTGTCTGTGTCTGTCTGTGTCTGTCTGTGTCTGTCTGTGTCTGTCTGTGTCTGTCTGTGTCTGTCTGTGTCTGTCTGTGTCTGTCTGTGTCTGTCTGTGTCTGTCTGTGTCTGTCTGTGTCTGTCTGTGTCTGTCTGTGTCTGTCTGTGTCTGTCTGTGTCTGTCTGTGTCTGTCTGTGTCTGTCTGTGTCTGTCTGTGTCTGTCTGTGTCTGTCTGTGTCTGTCTGTGTCTGTCTGTGTCTGTCTGTGTCTGTCTGTGTCTGTCTGTGTCTGTCTGTGTCTGTCTGTGTCTGTCTGTGTCTGTCTGTGTCTGTCTGTGTCTGTCTGTGTCTGTCTGTGTCTGTCTGTGTCTGTCTGTGTCTGTCTGTGTCTGTCTGTGTCTGTCTGTGTCTGTCTGTGTCTGTCTGTGTCTGTCTGTGTCTGTCTGTGTCTGTCTGTGTCTGTCTGTGTCTGTCTGTGTCTGTCTGTGTCTGTCTGTGTCTGTCTGTGTCTGTCTGTGTCTGTCTGTGTCTGTCTGTGTCTGTCTGTGTCTGTCTGTGTCTGTCTGTGTCTGTCTGTGTCTGTCTGTGTCTGTCTGTGTCTGTCTGTGTCTGTCTGTGTCTGTCTGTGTCTGTCTGTGTCTGTCTGTGTCTGTCTGTGTCTGTCTGTGTCTGTCTGTGTCTGTCTGTGTCTGTCTGTGTCTGTCTGTGTCTGTCTGTGTCTGTCTGTGTCTGTCTGTGTCTGTCTGTGTCTGTCTGTGTCTGTCTGTCTGTCTGTCTGTCTCTCTGTCTGTCTGTCTGTGTCTGTCTGTGTCTGTCTGTGTCTGTCTGTGTCTGTCTGTCTGTCTTGTCTGTCTGTCTTGTCTGTCTGTCTTGTCTGTCTGTCTTGTCTGTCTGTCTTGTCTGTCTGTCTTGTCTGTCTGTCTTGTCTGTCTGTCTTGTCTGTCTGTCTTGTCTGTCTGTCTTGTCTGTCTGTCTTGTCTGTCTGTCTTGTCTGTCTGTCTTGTCTGTCTGTCTTGTCTGTCTGTCTTGTCTGTCTGTCTTGTCTGTCTGTCTTGTCTGTCTGTCTTGTCTGTCTGTCTTGTCTGTCTGTCTTGTCTGTCTGTCTGTCTTGTCTGTCTGTCTTGTCTGTCTGTCTTGTCTGTCTGTCTTGTCTGTCTGTCTTGTCTGTCTGTCTTGTCTGTCTGTCTTGTCTGTCTGTCTTGTCTGTCTGTCTTGTCTGTCTGTCTTGTCTGTCTGTCTTGTCTGTCTGTCTTGTCTGTCTGTCTTGTCTGTCTGTCTTGTCTGTCTGTCTTGTCTGTCTGTCTTGTCTGTCTGTCTTGTCTGTCTGTCTTGTCTGTCTGTCTTGTCTGTCTGTCTTGTCTGTCTGTCTTGTCTGTCTGTCTTGTCTGTCTGTCTTGTCTGTCTGTCTTGTCTGTCTGTCTTGTCTGTCTGTCTTGTCTGTCTGTCTTGTCTGTCTGTCTTGTCTGTCTTGTCTGTCTGTCTTGTCTGTCTGTCTGTCTTGTCTGTCTTGTCTGTCTGTCTGTCTTGTCTGTCTGTCTTGTCTGTCTGTCTGTCTTGTCTGTCTGTCTTGTCTGTCTGTCTTGTCTGTCTGTCTTGTCTGTCTGTCTTGTCTGTCTGTCTTGTCTGTCTGTCTTGTCTGTCTGTCTTGTCTGTCTGTCTTGTCTGTCTGTCTTGTCTGTCTGTCTTGTCTGTATGTCTTGTCTGTATGTCTTGTCTGTCTGTCTTGTCTGTCTGTCTTGTCTGTCTGTCTTGTCTGTCTGTCTTGTCTGTCTGTCTTGTCTGTCTGTCTTGTCTGTCTGTCTTGTCTGTCTGTCTTGTCTGTCTGTCTTGTCTGTCTGTCTTGTCTGTCTGTCTTGTCTGTCTGTCTTGTCTGTCTGTCTTGTCTGTCTGTCTGTCTTGTCTGTCTGTCTTGTCTGTCTGTCTTGTCTGTCTGTCTTGTCTGTCTGTCTTGTCTGTCTGTCTTGTCTGTCTGTCTTGTCTGTCTGTCTTGTCTGTCTGTCTTGTCTGTCTGTCTTGTCTGTCTGTCTTGTCTGTCTGTCTTGTCTGTCTGTCTTGTCTGTCTGTCTTGTCTGTCTTGTCTGTCTGTCTTGTCTGTCTGTCTTGTCTGTCTGTCTTGTCTGTCTGTCTTGTCTGTCTTGTCTGTCTTGTCTGTCTGTCTTGTCTGTATGTCTTGTCTGTCTGTCTTGTCTGTCTGTCTTGTCTGTCTGTCTTGTCTGTCTGTCTTGTCTGTCTTGTCTGTCTGTCTTGTCTGTCTGTCTTGTCTGTCTGTCTTGTCTGTCTGTCTGTCTTGTCTGTCTGTCTTGTCTGTCTGTCTTGTCTGTCTGTCTTGTCTGTCTGTCTTGTCTGTCTGTCTTGTCTGTCTGTCTTGTCTGTCTGTCTTGTCTGTCTGTCTTGTCTGTCTGTCTTGTCTGTCTGTCTTGTCTGTCTGTCTTGTCTGTCTGTCTTGTCTGTCTGTCTTGTCTGTCTTGTCTGTCTGTCTTGTCTGTCTGTCTTGTCTGTCTGTCTTGTCTGTCTGTCTTGTCTGTCTGTCTTGTCTGTCTGTCTTGTCTGTCTGTCTTGTCTGTCTGTCTTGTCTGTCTGTCTTGTCTGTCTTGTCTGTCTTGTCTGTCTGTCTTGTCTGTCTGTCTTGTCTGTCTGTCTTGTCTGTCTGTCTTGTCTGTCTGTCTTGTCTGTCTGTTTTGTCTTTCTGTCTTGTCTGTCTGTCTTGTCTGTCTGTCTTGTCTGTCTGTCTTGTCTGTCTGTCTTGTCTGTCTGTCTTGTCTGTCTGTCTTGTCTGTCTGTCTTGTCTGTCTGTCTGTCTTGTCTGTCTGTCTGTCTGTCTTGTCTGTCTGTCTTGTCTGTCTGTCTGTCTTGTCTTGTCTGTCTGTCTGTCTTGTCTTGTCTGTCTGTCTTGTCTGTCTGTCTTGTCTGTCTGTCTTGTCTGTCTGTCTTGTCTGTCTGTCTTGTCTGTCTGTCTTGTCTGTCTGACTCCCGTCTGTCTTGTCTGTCTGCAGATCACGGCTCCAGACACGCCGTTCGCGCTGGGCGTCACGCTCCACACGCTCTGTCTGGAGAGTCTGACTCCCGTCTGTCTGTCTGTCTGCAGATCACGGCTCCTGACACGCCGTTCGCGCTGGGCGTCACGCTCCACACCCTCTGTCTGGAGAGTCTGACTCCCGTCTGTCTGTCTGTCTGCAGATCACGGCTCCTGACACGCCGTTCGCGCTGGGCGTCACGCTCCACACCCTCTGTCTGGAGAGTCTGACTCCCGTCTGTCTGTCTGTCTGCAGATCACGGCTCCTGACACGCCGTTCGCGCTGGGCGTCACGCTCCACACCCTCTGTCTGGAGAGTCTGACTCCCGTCTGTCTGTCTGTCTGCAGATCACGGCTCCTGACACACTGTTCGCGCTGGGCGTCACGCTTCACACCCTCTGTCTGGAGAGTCTGCCTCCCGTCTGTCTTGTCTGTCTGCAGATCACGGCTCCAGACATGCCGTTCGCGCTGGGCGTCACGCTCCACACCCTCTGTCTGGAGAATCTGACTCCCGTCTGTCTGTCTGTCTGTCTGCAGATCACGGCTCCTGACACGCCGTTCGCGCTGGGCGTCACGCTCCACACCCTCTGTCTGGAGAGTCTGACTCCCATCTGTCTGTCTGTCTGCAGATCACGGCTCCAGGCACGTCGTTCGCGCTGGGCGTCACGGTCCACACCCTCTGTCTGGAGAGTCTGACTCCCGTCTGTCCGTCTGTCTGCAGATCACGGCTCCAGACACGTCGTTCGCGATGGGCGTCACGCTCCACACCCTCTGTCTGGAGAGTCTGACTCCCGTCTGTCTGTCTGTCTGCAGATCACGGCTCCAGACACGCCGTTCGCGCTGGGCGTCACGCTCCACACCCTCTGTCTGGAGAGTCTGACTCCCGTCTGTCCGTCTGTCTGCAGATCACGGCTCCAGACACGCCGTTCGCACTGGGCGTCACGCTTCACACCCTCTGTCTGGAGAGTCTGACTCCCGTCTGTCTGTCTGTCTGCAGATCACGGCTCCAGACACGTCGTTCGCGCTGGGCGTCACGCTCCACACCCTCTGTCTGGAGAGTCTGACTCCCGTCTGTCTGCCTGTCTGCAGATCACGGCTCCAGACACGCCGTTCGCGCTGGGCGTCACGCTCCACACCCTCTGTCTGGAGAGTCTGACTCCCGTCTGTCTGTCTGTCTGCAGATCACGGCTCCAGACACGTCGTTCGCGCTGGGCGTCACGCTCCACACCCTCTGTCTGGAGAGTCTGACTCCCGTCTGTCTGTCTGTCTGCAGATCACGGCTCCAGACACGCCGTTCGCGCTGGGCGTCACGCTCCACACCCTCTGTCTGGAGAGTCTGACTCCCGTCTGTCTGTCTGTCTGCAGATCACGGCTCCAGACACGCCGTTCGCGCTGGGCGTCACGCTCCACACCCTCTATCTGGAGAGTCTGACTCCCGTCTGTCTGTCTGTCTGCAGATCACGGCTCCTGACACGCCGTTCGCGCTGGGCGTCACGCTCCACACCCTCTGTCTGGAGAGTCTGACTCCCGTCTGTCTGTCTGTCTGCTGATCACGGCTCCAGACACGCCGTTCGCGCTGGGCGTCACGCTCCACACCCTCTGTCTGGAGAGTCTGACTCCCGTCTGTCTGTCTGTCTGCAGATCACGGCTCCAGACACGCCGTTCGCGCTGGGCGTCACGCTTCACACCCTCTGTCTGGAGAGTCTGACTCCCGTCTGTCCGTCTGTCTGCAGATCACGGCTCCTGACACGCCGTTCGCGCTGGGCGTCACGCTTCACACCCTCTGTCTGGAGAGTCTGACTCCCGTCTGTCTTGTCTGTCTGCAGATCACGGCTCCAGACACACTGTTCGCGCTGGGCGTCACGCTTCACACCCTCTGTCTGGAGAGTCTGACTCCCGTCTGTCTGTCTGTCTGCAGATCACGGCTCCTGACACACTGTTCGCGCTGGGCGTCACGCTTCACACCCTCTGTCTGGAGAGTCTGACTCCCGTCTGTCTGTCTGTCTGCAGATCACGGCTCCAGACACGCCGTTCGCGCTGGGCGTCACGCTCCACACCCTCTGTCTGGAGAGTCTGACTCCCGTCTGTCTGTCTGTCTGCAGATCACGGCTCCTGACACGCCGTTCGCGCTGGGCGTCACGCTTCACACCCTCTGTCTGGAGAGTCTGACTCCCGTCTGTCTGTCTGTCTGCAGATCACGGCTCCTGACACACTGTTCGCGCTGGGCGTCACGCTTCACACCCTCTGTCTGGAGAGTCTGACTCCCGTCTGTCTGTCTGTCTGCAGATCACGGCTCCAGACACGCCGTTCGCGCTGGGCGTCACGCTCCACACCCTCTGTCTGGAGAGTCTGACTCCCGTCTGTCTGTCTGTCTGTCTGTCTGCAGATCACGGCTCCAGACACACCGTTCGCGCTGGGCGTCACGCTTCACACCCTCTGTCTGGAGAGTCTGACTCCCGTCTGTCTTGTCTGTCTGCAGATCACGGCTCCTGACACACTGTTCGCGCTGGGCGTCACGCTTCACACCCTCTGTCTGGAGAGTCTGACTCCCGTCTGTCTGTCTGTCTGCAGATCACGGCTCCTGACACACTGTTCGCGCTGGGCGTCACGCTTCACACCCTCTGTCTGGAGAGTCTGACTCCCGTCTGTCCGTCTGTCTGCAGATCACGGCTCCTGACACACTGTTCGCGCTGGGCGTCACGCTTCACACCCTCTGTCTGGAGAGTCTGTCCGTCTGTCTGCAGATCACGGCTCCTGACACACTGTTCGCGCTGGGCGTCATGCTTCACACCCTCTGTCTGGAGAGTCTGACTCCCGTCTGTCCGTCTGTCTGCAGATCGCGGCTCCTGACACACTGTTCGCGCTGGGCGTCACGCTTCACACCCTCTGTCTGGAGAGTCTGACTCCCGTCTGTCTGTCTGTCTGCAGATCACGGCTCCAGACACGCCGTTCGCGCTGGGCGTCACGCTCCACACCCTCTGTCTGGAGAGCACCGACAACCACTGGAAGCCGGCCATCGTCACCGACACCGTCAAACAGATCTACAAGGTCAGTACAGCCGTGTCCGGGGGACTCCCCGCTGCTGCCCCCGCCGCCGCCGCTTCAGATAGTCTATCTGGGACGACTCGCTGCCGGCTCTGGGGTGCCCGCTCATCTGGCGCGGCCACGGACACATGGCGCAGTGTGGTGTGTGGTTATACAAACATTTGAATTCATTCTGTGCGGTTCGTTTGAGTTCATCGAAATCATTCCGTGCTGTTTATTAAATGCGCTCGCAAGCCTTCGATGCTGAAGCGCCCTTAAACTCCAATCATATGCGTCCGTACCTGCGTTCTGGAAAGCCTTCGATAGATCAATAAACTCATCTCGGACTTGTGGTCCATATAAATTATTTATAGGTGATATTGTCCTATTTTTGTATAACCATGAATGACGTTCCGGTGTATTTTTCTTATTGTGTTCAGCGGGGCGCCTGCGGCCGCCGTGACCTCTTACTCTGTATCCCGTGCCAACCCGTCCGTGTCGCTGGGATCAAAGGCCGGTCTGCGGCGCGGTCTGCGGTGCGGTGGTATATATATAGTGTTATTACCCGCCGGGTATCAGCGTGTGGCGCCGCTGTGGCCACCAGAGTACAGAAGTTCAGGAGTACAGAAGCCCGACGTGAGGTGTCGGGTGTCGGTTATCAGGAGTACAGGAGCCCGACGTGTGGTGTCTGGTATCGGCTATGGACGTCGCCACCGACCAATAGCATGTCTGATGTCATTTGTCGCAGACTGGCCCTGATAATACTTCTAGCAATGTGCCTGTTCCAGTCGCACCTCTAACCCCCTCCAAGTTGCTCCAACTTCCAACTGTCCTATACTAATGCACGGACAGTTGCAAGTTTGAGCAACTTGGAGGAAGTTAGAGGAGGTTAGAGGTGCCACTGGAACAGGCCAAATGTATGTCCGACCATGGTCGATCGTTGTTTCCTTAACAGGAACATTAACCCGCGCCCCGGTGGGCCTCTGAGCCACCTTCGCCCTGGTGGGGTCAAAATGATCCCACCCCACCCTAACTCGAAAACTAAAAGGGCTGGAAAGGCGCGAAACAACGTTCGAAAGCTTTTGACAAGGACATCCGAATTTACTTCGGGCATTGTTTTGGCTCAGGTCAATATTGAGGTCACCAGAGGTCATCAAAGGTCAAATTGTCCATGTATAGGACTTTGCTCCAGAAACCCCCAAATATCTCGGGAACTATAATAGCTAAGAACAAACAAAAACAAAACAATCCAAAGCGCTTGAAAAATACAATCGCCATTGGTGTCCTCAATTTTTAGCTCAAGTCAATAAATAGTTTATGCTCCAGAGGTCACCAAAGGTCACGATGACATTTTCTTCCAAAAACTTTTTTACCCGCGAATAACTTTGTATCGGTTGCACTTAGATGCATAATTGTAACACCATTGGGTTTGTCTCGTCAAGACGCTTCAAAACATATTATTAGTTACCTGATTAGGTCACCTTCAAAATTTGACCTCATGTCAATGTCATTTGGTGACCCATGTATGTCATGTTGCCTATGGGGCGATGCGTCTTGACGAGACAAACACAGTGGTGCCATTCGCACGTCTGTATCTTTATTATATCGAGAGTTATTGTCAAAAAAGTGCTGGTGACCTCAGATGACATCAGCTGACCTTGCAGAGGTTACTGAGCAACAATTGCACCTGGGTCATCAAGAATTAACTAAAATAACATGATTCTGAAATAATTTACTTGATCTAAAGAAGAGGTCGGGGGTCGGGGGAGTCAGCTTTTGCAATTGTGCTCGTGCATGGCGGATTCCATGTTTTTTTTTCTCGCTGTCATTTGATCATACCTCGCACAAAAAAAGAGAAAAATAATTGATTAATTATAAATTCATCAGCACCACCTAATTGAACTAATGAGCTTAATTAGCTGTAATAAAATGATTATATCCCAAACAAAGCCAGATATGGCCAATTTGAAAGTACCTACCCCACTAAATCGACTTATAAGGATCTAAACAAAATATTTTCAGTTGGGTAATTACCCAATTTCTCGACCAATCAGATTTGAGCACGATATATCTTCCAAACATACGGCTTTATTTTATTTATTTGTATTAATAAAAACAAAATATGCAAACTGGGGTCTGTGTTTTCAATAACCAAAAGTTAGCTCTCTAGCACCAAAACTGAGAAGATCTGAACTTTGTCCAAATTCATGGGGGAGCTTATAACGTTAAAACGGAAAACTGTTGGTGCTGCTGGATTTCGCAGGGAATTTTTCCCCATTTTTTTCTTCATAGAATTGTATCATATTACATCGAAAAAAGACAGAATGACCAATATCCAGAACAAAACAAATGTCTACCATTTGTGTGTCTGTCCGATAGCTTTGTACGAGGTAGGAACCTCTCTCTAAAGCATTATTATCTGAATAGGAAGCATTTGTATATTTTCCCATTGACTTATCACGGGGAGGTCACGAAATTGACCTGACCTTAGGTAACCGATATTTCCAAAAATAAACGAGATATACGAATTGTAGGTACGAATTGTAGGTAGGTTGTAGGATACCTTATGTAGGATACCTTATATCCTACTTACCTAATTGTAGGATACCTTATGAAATCCTGTAAGTTTCAAATCTTCCGGACAAACACCGTGGCTTTGGCACGACCACAAATATTTTATTTTGGAGGTAAGGTCACTCGACGTGACCTGGTGACCTGAGATGACTGGGTGCAACATTTTAATACAATTTGGGTAATTGATGCCCAAACAGCTGTACCAAGCGCCGCCGTTAGCTCGCTTTTTCCGAAAAACCTCGGGGGGGGGGGGGGGGGGGCGTGGGTCAAAATGACCCCCCCGTACCAGGGCGAAGGTTAATATTACGCAACAGTAACGTAACATTGCGGCTTTACTGTTGTGAGCCGTGTGGGGCTGAAATGTGCGTACTGTGTAATATCTATTGTGAATGATGGCGACTTTCGGCTGTTGGCTATTGAAGGCGCGTCTGGACTGTACCTGGCGTGTGGGACTGCCGTCCTGTGTCTGTGCCTGTGTGTCTGTGTAGTACTGAAGGCGCGTCTGGACTGTACCTGGCGTCCTGTGTCTGTGCCTGTGTGTCTGTGTAGTACTGAAGGCGCGTCTGGACTGTACCTGGCGTGTGGGACTGCCGTCCTGTGTCTGTGCCTGTGTGTCTGTGTAGTACTGAAGGCGCGTCTGGACTGTACCTGGCGTCCTGTGTCTGTGCCTGTGTGTCTGTGTAGTACTGAAGGCGCGTTTGGACTGTACCTGGCGTCCTGTGTCTGTGCCTGTGTGTCTGTGTAGTACTGAAGGCGCGTCTGGACTGTACCTGACGTCCTGTGTCTGTGCCTGTGTGTCTGTGTAGTGCTGAAGGCGCGTCTGGACTGTACCTGGCGTCCTGTGTTTGTGCATGTGTGTCTGTGTGGTACTGAAGGCGACTCTGGGCTGTACCTGGCGTGTGGGACTGGCGTCCTGTGTCTGTGCCTGTGTGTCTGTGTAGTACTGAAGGCGCGTCTGGACTGTACCTGGCGTGTGGGACTGCCGTCCTGTGTCTGTGCCTGTGTGTCTGTGTAGTACTGAAGGCGCGTCTGGACTGTACCTGGCGTCCTGTGTCTGTGCCTGTGTGTCTGTGTAGTACTGAAGGCGCGTCTGGACTGTACCTGGCGTCCTGTGTCTGTGCCTGTGTGTCTGTGTAGTACTGAAGGCGCGTCTGGACTGTACCTGGCGTGTGGGACTGCCGTCCTGTGTCTGTGCCTGTGTGTCTGTGTAGTACTGAAGGTGCGTCTGGACTGTACCTGGCGTCCTGTGTCTGTGCCTGTGTGTCTGTGTAGTACTGAAGGCGCGTCTGGACTGTACCTGCCGTCCTGTGTCTGTGCCTGTGTGTCTG
The DNA here is from genome assembly GCA_036785665.1 of Chirona hameri. Taxonomy (NCBI): domain Eukaryota; kingdom Metazoa; phylum Arthropoda; class Thecostraca; order Balanomorpha; family Balanidae; genus Chirona; species Chirona hameri. Next base: position 109,781 of record JAXIVJ010001928.1, on the reverse strand, counting down.
TGTAGTACTGAAGGCGCGTCTGGACTGTACCTGGCGTGTGGGACTGCCGTCCTGTGTCTGTGCCTGTGTGTCTGTGTAGTACTGAAGGCGCGTCTGGACTGTACCTGGCGTGTGGGACTGCCGTCCTGTGTCTGTGCCTGTGTGTCCGGACTTATGCCATGTGTGACGTGTTCCGTCAGATGGTCAGCCTGGACAGCCTCAGTGTGTACTGGAACAGCCTGACTCAGTATTGTGACTGCCGTGTGTGATGTGTTCCGTCAGATGGTCAGCCTGGACAGCCTCAGTGTGTTCTGGAACAGCCGGACTCAGTATTGTGACTGACGTGTGTGATGTGTTCCGTCAGATGGTCAGCCTGGACAGCCTCAGTGTGTTCTGGAACAGCCGGACTCAGTATTGTGACTGACGTGTGTGATGTGTTCCGTCAGATGGTCAGCCTGGACAGCCTCAGTGTGTACTGGAACAGCCGGACTCAGTATTGTGACTGCCGTGTGTGATGTGTTCCGTCAGATGGTCAGCCTGGACAGCCTCAGTGTGTTCTGGAACAGCCGGACTCAGTATTGTGACTGACGTGTGTGATGTGTTCCGTCAGATGGTCAGCCTGGACAGCCTCAGTGTGTTCTGGAACAGCCGGACTCAGTATTGTGACTGACGTGTGTGATGTGTTCCGTCAGATGGTCAGCCTGGACAGCCTCAGTGTGTACTGGAACAGCCGGACTCAGTATTGTGACTGACGTGTGTGATGTGTTCCGTCAGATGGTCAGCCTGGACAGCCTCAGTGTGTACTGGAACAGCCGGACTCAGTATTGTGACTGACGTGTGTGATGTGTTCCGTCAGATGGTCAGCCTGGACAGCCTCAGTGTGTACTGGAACAGCCGGACTCAGTATTGTGACTGACGTGTGTGATGTGTTCCGTCAGATGGTCAGCCTGGACAGCCTCAGTGTGTACTGGAACAGCCGGACTCAGTATTGTGACTGACATGTGTGACGTGTTCCGTCAGATGGTCAGCCTGGACAGCCTCAGTGTGTACTGGAACAGCCGGACTCAGTATTGTGACTGGCGTGTGTGATGTGTTCCGTCAGATGGTCAGCCTGGACAGCCTCAGTGTGTACTGGAACAGCCGGACTCAGTATTGTGACTGACGTGTGTGATGTGTTCCGTCAGATGGTCAGCCTGGACAGCCTCAGTGTGTACTGGAACAGCCGGACTCAGTATTGTGACTGACATGTATGACGTGTTCCGTCAGATGGTCAGCCTGGACAGCCTCAGTGTGTACTGGAACAGCCGGACTCAGTATTGTGACTGCCGTGTGTGTGTGTCTGTGTTCCGTCAGATGGTCAGCCTGGACAGCCTCAGTGTGTACTGGAACAGCCGGACTCAGTATTGTGACTGACGTGTGTGTGTGTGTGTGTGTCTGTGTTCCGTCAGATGGTCAGCCTGGACAGCCTCAGTGTGTACTGGAACAGCCGGACTCAGTATTGTGACTGACGTGTGTGATGTGTTCCGTCAGATGGTCAGCCTGGACAGCCTCAGTGTGTACTGGAACAGCCGGACTCAGTATTGTGACTGCCGTGTGTGTGTCTGTGTTCCGTCAGATGGTCAGCCTGGACAGCCTCAGTGTGTTCTGGAACAGCCGGACTCAGTATTGTGACTGCCGTGTGTGTGTCTGTGTTCCGTCAGATGGTCAGCCTGGACAGCCTCAGTGTGTACTGGAACAGCCGGACTCAGTATTGTGACTGACATGTGTGACGTGTTCCGTCAGATGGTCAGCCTGGACAGCCTCAGTGTGTACTGGAACAGCCGGACTCAGTATTGTGACTGCCGTGTGTGTGTCTGTGTTCCGTCAGATGGTCAGCCTGGACAGCCTCAGTGTGTTCTGGAACAGCCGGACTCAGTATTGTGACTGCCGTGTGTGTGTCTGTGTTCCGTCAGATGGTCAGCCTGGACGGCCTCAGTGTGTACTGGAACAGCCGGACTCAGTATTGTGACTGACATGTGTGACGTGTTCCGTCAGATGGTCAGCCTGGACAGCCTCAGTGTGTACTGGAACAGCCGGACTCAGTATTGTGACTGCCGTGTGTGTGTCTGTGTTCCGTCAGATGGTCAGCCTGGACAGCCTCAGTGTGTTCTGGAACAGCCGGACTCAGTATTGTGACTGACGTGTGTGATGTGTTCCGTCAGATTGTCAGCCTGGACAGCCTCAGTGTGTACTGGAACAGCCGGACTCAGTATTGTGACTGACGTGTGTGATGTGTTTCGTCAGATGGTCAGCCTGGACAGCCTCAGTGTGTTCTGGAACAGCCGGACTCAGTATTGTGACTGACGTGTGTGATGTGTTCCGTCAGATGGTCAGCCTGGACAGCCTCAGTGTGTACTGGAACAGCCGGACTCAGTATTGTGACTGACGTGTGTGATGTGTTCCGTCAGATGGTCAGCCTGGACAGCCTCAGTGTGTTCTGGAACAGCCGGACTCAGTATTGTGACTGACGTGTGTGATGTGTTCCGTCAGATGGTCAGCCTGGACAGCCTCAGTGTGTACTGGAACAGCCGGACTCAGTATTGTGACTGCCGTGTGTGACGTGTTCCGTCAGATGGTCAGCCTGGACAGCCTCAGTGTGTACTGGAACAGCCGGACTCAGTATTGTGACTGCCGTGTGTGTGTCTGTGTTCCGTCAGATGGTCAGCCTGGACAGCCTCAGTGTGTACTGGAACAGCCGGACTCAGTATTGTGACTGCCGTGTGTGTGTCTGTGTTCCGTCAGATGGTCAGCCTGGACAGCCTCAGTGTGTACTGGAACAGCCGGACTCAGTATTGTGACTGACATGTGTGACGTGTTCCGTCAGATGGTCAGCCTGGACAGCCTCAGTGTGTACTGGAACAGCCGGACTCAGTATTGTGACTGACGTGTGTGATGTGTTCCGTCAGATGGTCAGCCTGGACAGCCTCAGTGTGTACTGGAACAGCCGGACTCAGTATTGTGACTGGCGTGTGTGATGTGATCCGTCAGATGGTCAGCCTGGACAGCCTCAGTGTGTACTGGAACAGCCGGACTCAGTATTATGACTGACATGTGTGATGTGTTCCGTCAGATGGTCAGCCTGGACAGCCTCAGTGTGTACTGGAACAGCCGGACTCAGTATTGTGACTGACGTGTGTGGTGTGTTCCGTCAGATGGTCAGCCTGGACAGCCTCAGTGTGTACTGGAACAGCCGGACTCAGTATTATGACTGACATGTGTGATGTGTTCCGTCAGATGGTCAGCCTGGACAGCCTCAGTGTGTACTGGAACAGCCGGACTCAGTATTGTGACTGACGTGTGTGGTGTGTTCCGTCAGATGGTCAGCCTGGACAGCCTCAGTGTGTACTGGAACAGCCGGACTCAGTATTGTGACTGACGTGTGTGATGTGTTCCGTCAGATGGTCAGCCTGGACAGCCTCAGTGTGTACTGGAACAGCCGGACTCAGTATTGTGACTGACATGTGAGACGTGTTCCGTCAGATGGTCAGCCTGGACAGCCTCAGTGTGTACTGGAACAGCCGGACTCAGTATTGTGACTGCCGTGTGTGTGTCTGTGTTCCGTCAGATGGTCAGCCTGGACAGCCTCAGTGTGTACTGGAACAGCCGGACTCAGTATTGTGACTGACATGTGTGACGTGTTCCGTCAGATGGTCAGCCTGGACAGCCTCAGTGTGTACTGGAACAGCCGGACTCAGTATTGTGACTGACGTGTGTGATGTGTTCCGTCAGATGGTCAGCCTGGACAGCCTCAGTGTGTACTGGAACAGCCGGACTCAGTATTGTGACTGCCGTGTGTGACGTGTTCCGTCAGATGGTCAGCCTGGACAGCCTCAGTGTGTACTGGAACAGCCGGACTCAGTATTGTGACTGACGTGTGTGATGTGTTCCGTCAGATGGTCAGCCTGGACAGCATCAGTGTGTACTGGAACAGCCGGACTCAGTATTGTGACTGCCGTGTGTGTGTCTGTGTTCCGTCAGATGGTCAGCCTGGACAGCCTCAGTGTGTACTGGAACAGCCGGACTCAGTATTGTGACTGACATGTGTGACGTGTTCCGTCAGATGGTCAGCCTGGACAGCCTCAGTGTGTACTGTAACAGCCGGACTCAGTATTGTGACTGCCGTGTGTGTGTCTGTGTTCCGTCAGATGGTCAGCCTGGACAGCCTCAGTGTGTACTGGAACAGCCGGACTCAGTATTGTGACTGACGTGTGTGATGTGTTCCGTCAGATGGTCAGCCTGGACAGCCTCAGTGTGTACTGGAACAGCCGGACTCAGTATTGTGACTGACGTGTGTGATGTGTTCCGTCAGATGGTCAGCCTGGACAGCCTCAGTGTGTACTGGAACAGCCGGACTCAGTGTTGTGACTGGCGTGTGTGATGTGATCCGTCAGATGGTCAGCCTGGACAGCCTCAGTGTGTACTGGAACAGCCGGACTCAGTATTATGACTGACATGTGTGATGTGTTCCGTCAGATGGTCAGCCTGGACAGCCTCAGTGTGTACTGGAACAGCCGGACTCAGTATTGTGACTGACGTGTGTGGTGTGTTCCGTCAGATGGTCAGCCTGGACAGCCTCAGTGTGTACTGGAACAGCCGGACTCAGTATTATGACTGACATGTGTGATGTGTTCCGTCAGATGGTCAGCCTGGACAGCCTCAGTGTGTACTGGAACAGCCGGACTCAGTATTGTGACTGACGTGTGTGGTGTGTTCCGTCAGATGGTCAGCCTGGACAGCCTCAGTGTGTACTGGAACAGCCGGACTCAGTATTGTGACTGACGTGTGTGATGTGTTCCGTCAGATGGTCAGCCTGGACAGCCTCAGTGTGTACTGGAACAGCCGGACTCAGTATTGTGACTGACATGTGTGACGTGTTCCGTCAGATGGTCAGCCTGGACAGCCTCAGTGTGTACTGGAACAGCCGGACTCAGTATTGTGACTGCCGTGTGTGTGTCTGTGTTCCGTCAGATGGTCAGCCTGGACAGCCTCAGTGTGTACTGGAACAGCCGGACTCAGTATTGTGACTGACATGTGTGACGTGTTCCGTCAGATGGTCAGCCTGGACAGCCTCAGTGTGTACTGGAACAGCCGGACTCAGTATTGTGACTGCCGTGTGTGTGTCTGTGTTCCGTCAGATGGTCAGCCTGGACAACCTCAGTGTGTTCTGGAACAGCCGGACTCAGTATTGTGACTGACATGTGTGACGTGTTCCGTCAGATGGTCAGCCTGGACAGCCTCAGTGTGTACTGGAACAGCCGGACTCAGTATTGTGACTGCCGTGTGTGTGTGTCTGTGTTCCGTCAGATGGTCAGCCTGGACAGCCTCAGTGTGTACTGGAACAGCCGGACTCAGTATTGTGACTGACATGTGTGACGTGTTCCGTCAGATGGTCAGCCTGGACAGCCTCAGTGTGCACTGGAACAGCCGGACTCAGTATTGTGACTGCCGTGTGTGTGTCTGTGTTCCGTCAGATGGTCAGCCTGGACAGCCTCAGTGTGTACTGGAACAGCCGGACTCAGTATTGTGACTGACATGTGTGACGTGTTCCGTCAGATGGTCAGCCTGGACAGCCTCAGTGTGTACTGGAACAGCCGGGCTCAGTATTGTGACTGCCGTGTGTGTGTCTGTGTTCCGTCAGATGGTCAGCCTGGACAGCCTCAGTGTGTACTGGAACAGCCGGACTCAGTATTGTGACTGACGTGTGTGATGTGTTCCGTCAGATGGTCAGCCTGGACAGCCTCAGTGTGTACTGGAACAGCCGGACTCAGTATTGTGACTGACGTGTGTGATGTGTTCCGTCAGATGGTCAGCCTGGACAGCCTCAGTGTGTACTGGAACAGCCGGACTCAGTATTGTGACTGACGTGTGTGATGTGATCCGTCAGATGGTCAGCCTGGACAGCCTCAGTGTGTACTGGAACAGCCGGACTCAGTATTGTGACTGACATGTGTGTCTGTGTTCCGTCAGATGGTCAGCCTGGACAGCCTCAGTGTGTACTGGAACAGCCGGACTCAGTATTATGACTGACGTGTGTGATGTGTTCCGTCAGATGGTCAGCCTGGACAGCCTCAGTGTGTACTGGAACAGCCGGACTCAGTATTGTGACTGACGTGTGTGTGTGTCTGTGTTCCGTCAGATGGTCAGCCTGGATAGCCTCAGTGTGTACTGGAACAGCCGGACTCAGTATTGTGACTGACGTGTGTGATGTGTTCCGTCAGATGGTCAGCCTGCACAGCCTCCGTGTGTACTGGAACAGCCGGACTCAGTATTGTGACTGACGTATGTGATGTGTTCCGTCAGATGGTCAGCCTGGACAGCCTCAGTGTGTACTGGAACAGCCGGACTCAGTATTGTGACTGACGTGTGTGATGTGTTCCGTCAGATGGTCAGCCTGGACAGCCTCAGTGTGTACTGGAACAGCCGGACTCAGTATTGTGACTGCCGTGTGTGATGTGTTCCGTCAGATGGTCAGCCTGGACAGCCTCAGTGTGTTCTGGAACAGCCGGACTCAGTATTGTGACTGACGTGTGTGATGTGTTCCGTCAGATGGTCAGCCTGGACAGCCTCAGTGTGTTCTGGAACAGCCGGACTCAGTATTGTGACTGACGTGTGTGATGTGTTCCGTCAGATGGTCAGCCTGGACAGCCTCAGTGTGTACTGGAACAGCCGGACTCAGTATTGTGACTGACGTGTGTGATGTGTTCCGTCAGATGGTCAGCCTGGACAGCCTCAGTGTGTACTGGAACAGCCGGACTCAGTATTGTGACTGACGTGTGTGATGTGTTCCGTCAGATGGTCAGCCTGGACAGCCTCAGTGGGTACTGGAACAGCCGGACTCAGTATTGTGACTGACATGTGTGACGTGTTCCGTCAGATGGTCAGCCTGGACAGCCTCAGTGTGTACTGGAACAGCCGGACTCAGTATTGTGACTGACGTGTGTGATGTGTTCCGTCAGATGGTCAGCCTGGACAGCCTCAGTGTGTACTGGAACAGCCGGACTCAGTATTGTGACTGACGTGTGTGATGTGTTCCGTCAGATGGTCAGCCTGGACAGCCTCAGTGTGTACTGGAACAGCCGGACTCAGTATTGTGACTGACGTGTGTGATGTGTTCCGTCAGATGGTCAGCCTGGACAGCCTCAGTGTGTACTGGAACAGCCGGACTCAGTATTGTGACTGACATGTGTGACGTGTTCCGTCAGATGGTCAGCCTGGACAGCCTCAGTGTGTACTGGAACAGCCGGACTCAGTATTGTGACTGCCGTGTGTGTGTGTCTGTGTTCCGTCAGATGGTCAGCCTGGACAGCCTCAGTGTGTACTGGAACAGCCGGACTCAGTATTGTGACTGACGTGTGTGTGTGTCTGTGTTCCGTCAGATGGTCAGCCTGGACAGCCTCAGTGTGTACTGGAACAGCCGGACTCAGTATTGTGACTGACGTGTGTGATGTGTTCCGTCAGATGGTCAGCCTGGACAGCCTCAGTGTGTACTGGAACAGCCGGACTCAGTATTGTGACTGCCGTGTGTGTGTCTGTGTTCCGTCAGATGGTCAGCCTGGACAGCCTCAGTGTGTTCTGGAACAGCCGGACTCAGTATTGTGACTGCCGTGTGTGTGTCTGTGTTCCGTCAGATGGTCAGCCTGGACAGCCTCAGTGTGTACTGGAACAGCCGGACTCAGTATTGTGACTGACATGTGTGACGTGTTCCGTCAGATGGTCAGCCTGGACAGCCTCAGTGTGTACTGGAACAGCCGGACTCAGTATTGTGACTGCCGTGTGTGTGTCTGTGTTCCGTCAGATGGTCAGCCTGGACAGCCTCAGTGTGTTCTGGAACAGCCGGACTCAGTATTGTGACTGCCGTGTGTGTGTCTGTGTTCCGTCAGATGGTCAGCCTGGACAGCCTCAGTGTGTACTGGAACAGCCGGACTCAGTATTGTGACTGACGTGTGTGATGTGTTCCGTCAGATGGTCAGCCTGGACAGCCTCAGTGTGTTCTGGAACAGCCGGACTCAGTATTGTGACTGACGTGTGTGATGTGTTCCGTCAGATGGTCAGCCTGGACAGCCTCAGTGTGTTCTGGAACAGCCGGACTCAGTATTGTGACTGCCGTGTGTGTGTCTGTGTTCCGTCAGATGGTCAGCCTGGACAGCCTCAGTGTGTACTGGAACAGCCGGACTCAGTATTGTGACTGACGTGTGTGATGTGTTCCGTCAGATGGTCAGCCTGGACAGCCTCAGTGTGTTCTGGAACAGCCGGACTCAGTATTGTGACTGACGTGTGTGATGTGTTCCGTCAGATGGTCAGCCTGGACAGCCTCAGTGTGTACTGGAACAGCCGGACTCAGTATTGTGACTGACGTGTGTGATGTGTTCCGTCAGATGGTCAGCCTGGACAGCCTCAGTGTGTTCTGGAACAGCCGGACTCAGTATTGTGACTGACGTGTGTGATGTGTTCCGTCAGATGGTCAGCCTGGACAGCCTCAGTGTGTACTGGAACAGCCGGACTCAGTATTGTGACTGCCGTGTGTGACGTGTTCCGTCAGATGGTCAGCCTGGACAGCCTCAGTGTGTACTGGAACAGCCGGACTCAGTATTGTGACTGCCGTGTGTGTGTCTGTGTTCCGTCAGATGGTCAGCCTGGACAGCCTCAGTGTGTACTGGAACAGCCGGACTCAGTATTGTGACTGCCGTGTGTGTGTCTGTGTTCCGTCAGATGGTCAGCCTGGACAGCCTCAGTGTGTACTGGAACAGCCGGACTCAGTATTGTGACTGACATGTGTGACGTGTTCCGTCAGATGGTCAGCCTGGACAGCCTCAGTGTGTACTGGAACAGCCGGACTCAGTATTGTGACTGACGTGTGTGATGTGTTCCGTCAGATGGTCAGCCTGGACAGCCTCAATGTGTACTGGAACAGCCGGACTCAGTATTGTGACTGCCGTGTGTGACGTGTTCCGTCAGATGGTCAGCCTGGACAGCCTCAGTGTGTGCTGGAACAGCCGGACTCAGTATTGTGACTGACGTGTGTGATGTGTTCCGTCAGATGGTCAGCCTGGACAGCCTCAGTGTGTACTGGAACAGCCGGACTCAGTATTGTGACTGCCGTGTGTGTGTCTGTGTTCCGTCAGATGGTCAGCCTGGACAGCCTCAGTGTGTACTGGAACAGCCGGACTCAGTATTGTGACTGACATGTGTGACGTGTTCCGTCAGATGGTCAGCCTGGACAGCCTCAGTGTGTACTGTAACAGCCGGACTCAGTATTGTGACTGCCGTGTGTGTGTCTGTGTTCCGTCAGATGGTCAGCCTGGACAGCCTCAGTGTGTACTGGAACAGCCGGACTCAGTATTGTGACTGACGTGTGTGATGTGTTCCGTCAGATGGTCAGCCTGGACAGCCTCAGTGTGTACTGGAACAGCCGGACTCAGTATTGTGACTGACGTGTGTGATGTGTTCCGTCAGATGGTCAGCCTGGACAGCCTCAGTGTGTACTGGAACAGCCGGACTCAGTATTGTGACTGGCGTGTGTGATGTGATCCGTCAGATGGTCAGCCTGGACAGCCTCAGTGTGTACTGGAACAGCCGGACTCAGTATTGTGACTGACGTGTGTGTGTCTGTGTTCCGTCAGATGGTCAGCCTGGACAGCCTCAGTGTGTACTGGAACAGCCGGACTCAGTATTGTGACTGACGTGTGTGATGTGTTCCGTCAGATGGTCAGCCTGGACAGCCTCAGTGTGTACTGGAACAGCCGGACTCAGTATTGTGACTGACATGTGTGACGTGTTCCGTCAGATGGTCAGCCTGGACAGCCTCAGTGTGTACTGGAACAGCCGGACTCAGTATTGTGACTGCCGTGTGTGTGTCTGTGTTCCGTCAGATGGTCAGCCTGGACAGCCTCAGTGTGTACTGGAACAGCCGGACTCAGTATTGTGACTGACATGTGTGACGTGTTCCGTCAGATGGTCAGCCTGGACAGCCTCAGTGTGTACTGGAACAGCCGGACTCAGTATTGTGACTGACGTGTGTGATGTGTTCCGTCAGATGGTCAGCCTGGACAGCCTCAGTGTGTACTGGAACAGCCGGACTCAGTATTGTGACTGCCGTGTGTGACGTGTTCCGTCAGATGGTCAGCCTGGACAGCCTCAGTGTGTACTGGAACAGCCGGACTCAGTATTGTGACTGACGTGTGTGATGTGTTCCGTCAGATGGTCAGCCTGGACAGCCTCAGTGTGTACTGGAACAGCCGGACTCAGTATTGTGACTGCCGTGTGTGTGTCTGTGTTCCGTCAGATGGTCAGCCTGGACAGCCTCAGTGTGTACTGGAACAGCCGGACTCAGTATTGTGACTGATATGTGTGACGTGTTCCGTCAGATGGTCAGCCTGGACAGCCTCAGTGTGTACTGTAACAGCCGGACTCAGTATTGTGACTGCCGTGTGTGTGTCTGTGTTCCGTCAGATGGTCAGCCTGGACAGCCTCAGTGTGTACTGGAACAGCCGGACTCAGTATTGTGACTGACGTGTGTGATGTGTTCCGTCAGATGGTCAGCCTGGACAGCCTCAGTGTGTACTGGAACAGCCGGACTCAGTATTGTGACTGACGTGTGTGATGTGTTCCGTCAGATGGTCAGCCTGGACAGCCTCAGTGTGTACTGGAACAGCCGGACTCAGTATTGTGACTGGCGTGTGTGATGTGATCCGTCAGATGGTCAGCCTGGACAGCCTCAGTGTGTACTGGAACAGCCGGACTCAGTATTATGACTGACATGTGTGATGTGTTCCGTCAGATGGTCAGCCTGGACAGCCTCAGTGTGTACTGGAACAGCCGGACTCAGTATTGTGACTGACGTGTGTGGTGTGTTCCGTCAGATGGTCAGCCTGGACAGCCTCAGTGTGTACTGGAACAGCCGGACTCAGTATTATGACTGACATGTGTGATGTGTTCCGTCAGATGGTCAGCCTGGACAGCCTCAGTGTGTACTGGAACAGCCGGACTCAGTATTGTGACTGACGTGTGTGGTGTGTTCCGTCAGATGGTCAGCCTGGACAGCCTCAGTGTGTACTGGAACAGCCGGACTCAGTATTGTGACTGACGTGTGTGATGTGTTCCGTCAGATGGTCAGCCTGGACAGCCTCAGTGTGTACTGGAACAGCCGGACTCAGTATTGTGACTGACATGTGTGACGTGTTCCGTCAGATGGTCAGCCTGGACAGCCTCAGTGTGTACTGGAACAGCCGGACTCAGTATTGTGACTGCCGTGTGTGTGTCTGTGTTCCGTCAGATGGTCAGCCTGGACAGCCTCAGTGTGTACTGGAACAGCCGGACTCAGTATTGTGACTGACATGTGTGACGTGTTCCGTCAGATGGTCAGCCTGGACAGCCTCAGTGTGTACTGGAACAGCCGGACTCAGTATTGTGGCTGCCGTGTGTGTGTCTGTGTTCCGTCAGATGGTCAGCCTGGACAACCTCAGTGTGTTCTGGAACAGCCGGACTCAGTATTGTGACTGACATGTGTGACGTGTTCCGTCAGATGGTCAGCCTGGACAGCCTCAGTGTGTACTGGAACAGCCGGACTCAGTATTGTGACTGCCGTGTGTGTGTCTGTGTTCCGTCAGATGGTCAGCCTGGACAGCCTCAGTGTGTACTGGAACAGCCGGACTCAGTATTGTGACTGACATGTGTGACGTGTTCCGTCAGATGGTCAGCCTGGACAGCCTCAGTGTGCACTGGAACAGCCGGACTCAGTATTGTGACTGCCGTGTGTGTGTCTGTGTTCCGTCAGATGGTCAGCCTGGACAGCCTCAGTGTGTACTGGAACAGCCGGACTCAGTATTGTGACTGACATGTGTGACGTGTTCCGTCAGATGGTCAGCCTGGACAGCCTCAGTGTGTACTGGAACAGCCGGACTCAGTATTGTGACTGCCGTGTGTGTGTCTGTGTTCCGTCAGATGGTCAGCCTGGACAGCCTCAGTGTGTACTGGAACAGCCGGACTCAGTATTGTGACTGACGTGTGTGATGTGTTCCGTCAGATGGTCAGCCTGGACAGCCTCAGTGTGTACTGGAACAGCCGGACTCAGTATTGTGACTGACGTGTGTGTGTGTGTGTCTGTGTTCCGTCAGATGGTCAGCCTGGACAGCCTCAGTGTGTACTGGAACAGCCGGACTCAGTATTGTGACTGACGTGTGTGATGTGTTCCGTCAGATGGTCAGCCTGCACAGCCTCAGTGTGTACTGGAACAGCCGGACTCAGTATTGTGACTGACGTGTGTGATGTGTTCCGTCAGATGGTCAGCCTGGACAGCCTCAGTGTGTACTGGAACAGCCGGACTCAGTATTGTGACTGACGTGTGTGATGTGTTCCGTCAGATGGTCAGCCTGGACAGCCTCAGTGTGTACTGGAACAGCCGGACTCAGTATTGTGACTGACGTGTGTGATGTGTTCCGTCAGATGGTCAGCCTGGACAGCCTCAGTGTGTACTGGAACAGCCGGACTCAGTATTGTGACTGGCGTGCGTGATGTGATCCGTCAGATGGTCAGCCTGGACAGCCTCAGTGTGTACTGGAACAGCCGGACTCAGTATTATGACTGACATGTGTGATGTGTTCCGTCAGATGGTCAGCCTGGACAGCCTCAGTGTGTACTGGAACAGCCGGACTCAGTATTGTGACTGACGTGTGTGGTGTGTTCCGTCAGATGGTCAGCCTGGACAGCCTCAGTGTGTACTGGAACAGCCGGACTCAGTATTGTGACTGACGTGTGTGTGTCTGTGTTCCGTCAGATGGTCAGCCTGGACAGCCTCAGTGTGTACTGGAACAGCCGGACTCAGTATTGTGACTGACGTGTGTGATGTGTTCCGTCAGATGGTCAGCCTGGACAGCCTCAGTGTGTACTGGAACAGCCGGACTCAGTATTGTGACTGACATGTGTGACGTGTTCCGTCAGATGGTCAGCCTGGACAGCCTCAGTGTGTACTGGAACAGCCGGACTCAGTATTGTGACTGCCGTGTGTGTGTCTGTGTTCCGTCAGATGGTCAGCCTGGACAGCCTCAGTGTGTACTGGAACAGCCGGACTCAGTATTGTGACTGACATGTGTGACGTGTTCCGTCAGATGGTCAGCCTAGACAGCCTCAGTGTGTACTGGAACAGCCGGACTCAGTATTGTGACTGCCGTGTGTGTGTCTGTGTTCCGTCAGATGGTCAGCCTGGACAACCTCAGTGTGTTCTGGAACAGCCGGACTCAGTATTGTGACTGACATGTGTGACGTGTTCCGTCAGATGGTCAGCCTGGACAGCCTCAGTGTGTACTGGAACAGCCGGACTCAGTATTGTGACTGCCGTGTGTGTGTCTGTGTTCCGTCAGATGGTCAGCCTGGACAGCCTCAGTGTGTACTGGAACAGCCGGACTCAGTATTGTGACTGACATGTGTGACGTGTTCCGTCAGATGGTCAGCCTGGACAGCCTCAGTGTGTACTGGAACAGCCGGACTCAGTATTGTGACTGCCGTGTGTGTGTCTGTGTTCCGTCAGATGGTCAGCCTGGACAGCCTCAGTATGTACTGGAACAGCCGGACTCAGTATTGTGACTGACATGTGTGACGTGTTCCGTCAGATGGTCAGCCTGGACAGCCTCAGTGTGTACTGGAACAGCCGGACTCAGTATTGTGACTGCCGTGTGTGTGTCTGTGTTCCGTCAGATGGTCAGCCTGGACAGCCTCAGTGTGTACTGGAACAGCCGGACTCAGTATTGTGACTGACGTGTGTGATGTGTTCCGTCAGATGGTCAGCCTGGACAGCCTCAGTGTGTACTGGAACAGCCGGACTCAGTATTGTGACTGACGTGTGTGATGTGTTCCGTCAGATGGTCAGCCTGGACAGCCTCAGTGTGTACTGGAACAGCCGGACTCAGTATTGTGACTGACGTGTGTGATGTGATCCGTCAGATGGTCAGCCTGGACAGCCTCAGTGTGTACTGGAACAGCCGGACTCAGTATTGTGACTGACATGTGTGATGTGTTCCGTCAGATGGTCAGCCTGGACAGCCTCAGTGTGTACTGGAACAGCCGGACTCAGTATTGTGACTGACGTGTGTGATGTGTTCCGTCAGATGGTCAGCCTGGACAGCCTCAGTGTGTACTGGAACAGCCGGACTCAGTATTGTGACTGACGTGTGTGTGTGTGTCTGTGTTCCGTCAGATGGTCAGCCTGGACAGCCTCAGTGTGTACTGGAACAGCCGGACTCAGTATTGTGACTGACGTGTGTGATGTGTTCCGTCAGATGGTCAGCCTGGACAGCCTCAGTGTGTACTGGAACAGCCGGACTCAGTATTGTGACTGACATGTGTGACGTGTTCCGTCAGATGGTCAGCCTGGACAGCCTCAGTGTGTACTGGAACAGCCGGACTCAGTATTGTGACTGACGTGTGTGATGTGTTCCGTCAGATGGTCAGCCTGGACAGCCTCAGTGTGTACTGGAACAGCCGGACTCAGTATTGTGACTGACGTGTGTGTGTCTGTGTTCCGTCAGATGGTCAGCCTGGACAGCCTCAGTGCGTACTGGAACAGCCGGACTCAGTATTGTGACTGACGTGTGTGTGTGTGTCTGTGTTCCGTCAGATGGTCAGCCTGGACAGCCTCAGTGTGTACTGGAACAGCCGGACTCAGTATTGTGACTGACGTGTGTGATGTGTTCCGTCAGATGGTCAGCCTGCACAGCCTCAGTGTGTACTGGAACAGCCGGACTCAGTATTGTGACTGACGTGTGTGATGTGTTCCGTCAGATGGTCAGCCTGGACAGCCTCAGTGTGTACTGGAACAGCCGGACTCAGTATTGTGACTGACGTGTGTGATGTGTTCCGTCAGATGGTCAGCCTGGACAGCCTCAGTGTGTACTGGAACAGCCGGACTCAGTATTGTGACTGACGTGTGTGTGTCTGTGTTCCGTCAGATGGTCAGCCTGGACAGCCTCAGTGCGTACTGGAACAGCCGGACTCAGTATTGTGACTGACGTGTGTGATGTGTTCCGTCAGATGGTCAGCCTGGACAGCCTCAGTGTGTTCTGGAACAGCCGGACTCAGTATTGTGACTGCCGTGTGTGTGTCTGTGTTCCGTCAGATGGTCAGCCTGGACAGCCTCAGTGTGTACTGGAACAGCCGGACTCAGTATTGTGACTGACGTGTGTGATGTGTTCCGTCAGATGGTCAGCCTGGACAGCCTCAGTGTGTTCTGGAACAGCCGGACTCAGTATTGTGACTGACGTGTGTGATGTGTTCCGTCAGATGGTCAGCCTGGACAGCCTCAGTGTGTACTGGAACAGCCGGACTCAGTATTGTGACTGACGTGTGTGATGTGTTCCGTCAGATGGTCAGCCTGGACAGCCTCAGTGTGTTCTGGAACAGCCGGACTCAGTATTGTGACTGACGTGTGTGATGTGTTCCGTCAGATGGTCAGCCTGGACAGCCTCAGTGTGTACTGGAACAGCCGGACTCAGTATTGTGACTGCCGTGTGTGACGTGTTCCGTCAGATGGTCAGCCTGGACAGCCTCAGTGTGTACTGGAACAGCCGGACTCAGTATTGTGACTGCCGTGTGTGTGTCTGTGTTCCGTCAGATGGTCAGCCTGGACAGCCTCAGTGTGTACTGGAACAGCCGGACTCAGTATTGTGACTGCCGTGTGTGTGTCTGTGTTCCGTCAGATGGTCAGCCTGGACAGCCTCAGTGTGTACTGGAACAGCCGGACTCAGTATTGTGACTGACATGTGTGACGTGTTCCGTCAGATGGTCAGCCTGGACAGCCTCAGTGTGTACTGGAACAGCCGGACTCAGTATTGTGACTGACGTGTGTGATGTGTTCCGTCAGATGGTCAGCCTGGACAGCCTCAATGTGTACTGGAACAGCCGGACTCAGTATTGTGACTGCCGTGTGTGACGTGTTCCGTCAGATGGTCAGCCTGGACAGCCTCAGTGTGTGCTGGAACAGCCGGACTCAGTATTGTGACTGACGTGTGTGATGTGTTCCGTCAGATGGTCAGCCTGGACAGCCTCAGTGTGTACTGGAACAGCCGGACTCAGCTGTACGGTCAGCTCTCCGAAGAGGAGCGGGAGAGGCGCTTCCTCAGCGAGATCGCCACCTCAGACGCCACGCCGGCCGGCACCAAATACAGTGAGCTAAAGGCCGCGAATAAAGATACTCAGACACTGGCACAACAAGTACACTGAGCTACCGGTTGCGACCAATGAGACTACCAATGGCGAAGGAGACCAATGGGACACCGGCATACATTATGAGCTTCATGCTGACACAATATACTCTAACTTATATTTGCATATACTCTATATACTCTAACATTATATTTGCATATAAAAATATAAATAAATCGCAACCAATTGTATTAAGGGGCATCCTCAATGTCAGAGTACCAAATGTAACCAGAACACAGGATATGTTTGAAATTCCCTTTACTAGATACACATACCGTAAACACACTGCAAGATTTTTCATTCCAGAGACATGGAACTCACTACAACAGCCATGTAACTTAGCAAATAATATGAAATTATCAACACTGAAGTCAAATGTGAAATCCTACCTGCTGCAGAATCAGTGTCGGGCTGAGTAGAATGTGAGTAATGATGTTTATGACTTATCTAAATTTCGGAAGAAGACAATCACTAAGGAGTACTTCCTTCAGAATCTTCATTAGTTTCATTGTATTCCCTTAGACCACTACTCAAATACATTTGTAGAACAACATAATAGTATACATAATAATACAAGAACATAATAGTATATATATAATTATTGATGGTATCATGTATGTGTGCATATGCATATGCATACATGGTTGATGGTATCATACATATATATACATAGTCCAAGTTAGTCAAATGTGTTTTCTTTTCATGAGTTTCATATAAGTAGATCATAGGTAGCTGGTAGGGTCACCCATTCAATGTCGCTGGCTTCGGGGTCCCTACTCGGCAACAAGCTATGCTTAGTTGAGTGGGGTCCACGAAGCACCAGCAAGAAACGCCTGAAAATTGACCAGCCTCTGTCCTCTGCCCTGTATGAATGATATCCCATTTACTAACAGTTAATGAATCCATCCTCATCCTGTCCTGGATGAGGATGAGTGAGGATGATATCCTGCGTCGTAGTTGGGGGACAGTCATTTGCTGTTTTCAACAATGACTACTTTTCGCCTTCTTTTATATCACCCAAACTACCTCTCTTCATATGCTTTTTTATTTTTGTTTCCATTTCTTAGCTGGGAGTGCCGCGACATTTTCTTTTTTGTTCTCTGGTGTTAACTTAAGGTGTCGTGCGTCGTTGGGATCGAGGGCGGGGGCACTCCTGGTCACCTATTAATAGGTGGCGGTTAGAAAAAAAGCTCCCATCTAACGCGGGTGCGAGGGCTCGGCACATCAGCATCAAATGTAAACTTGGGTATGCAAGGTTGCGTCAGTTTGTTTTGCGGTTTGTTTCGCCTCCGCCTCATCGGACACATCTGCCCGTCCTCCACAGTTCTGGGTCCGATCAACGCCACGGCGCAGCTGAAGCTGAACCCGAAGCCGGAGCACGACGGCAGCGGCTACCAGATCCCCAAGGTGTGGCTCAACCTGGTGCTCCAGCAGCTGGCCGTCGGTGAGTACTCACTGACTGGGGAGACTGGGACAGGTGATTAGTGATTGGTGATTGGGGACGGGTGCCCTCTAATTCTGGGGACCGGTGACTTCTGGCGATGACTAGTCTCGTTGACGGTAGGCTTAAGTGTGTTGGTGCTTGTAAGTTGTATGTCTGTGACAGTGTCAGAAAACTGTTTCTACGATCTAAGTTCGCGGAACAAATTTTTCGCCAGCGGCGGAATAATTTTGTAATGCGTATACCAGTAATGTTTGCGTATTTTTTATACGCGTTTCTACACAGCCTATTTTGATATTCAGGCGCGGATCCAGGGTGGGGGGCGCTAGGGTCCGGGTCCCCCTGAGCCCGGGTAGCGCCATACAAACGCGCCCGTAGGGCGCAACTTTTTGTATGTCGCCCCCCCCCCGACCCAAATCCTGGATCCGCGCCTGATATATGCCAATATGTGCATATATTGTGATGTGGAAAGTTGATGAATCGTCAGTCGTATTTCCTGTACAGTCTTGGCGTCAGTCGGGGACCGAGACTCCCGGGTCGTATGTTAAAAAGGTACCTTATATCGTTGCGTATGCGTATATGGGAAACTGGGCTAAGTCTCAGTCTAAAGTACTGCCGTCTTTTGCATAACGTGTTTTTAGTGTCCCAGGGTTATCCAAGACCCCGATGACGATGGTATCGGTGGCGGGGTTGTAACCTGAATACGCAAAAACTTTTTTGGGAGGTATTACAAAACATTTGGTGTAATTTTTGGAAAAGTACCAGTTTTCCTTCCTTAACCCGCGAGTTACTGGGGGGCTATTTTTTGCCCCCCCCCCCTCCCGTTATTTTGCAATAACTCTTAAACGAACAAAGCTATCGTCATCAAACTTGCAGTACCTTCTCTCACATCAATTCTACACATGTTTGCAAAAGCAAAAATATGAGGTTATGATAGGTCAACCGGGAATGACGTCAGAGTGACGTCATGTTCTTCGGTTTTGGTTGCAAAATAATGGTTTTCGGAAAACGCTGTCAAAGGTACGATGTTTGAGATAAACTCAATTGGCTTAAAACAAATTACTGGCAATGGACCGGGCTATCAAACTGCTATCTCGGATTTTTGAGTTTTTTTTTAATTCAAAATTTTGAGAAATCCAAATACATTTTTTTTAAACAAAATTTTCAAGAAAAATCTAAATTATCAAAAAACCGGAATATATGTGATCGAGACGTGTGCAGTGAATATGTGTACCAAATTTGAAGTCGATATCTTCAAAAATGACTGAGTTATGACCTTTAAATGACACAAATTGACCACCTCTCACAGCATTACTATGCATAAAAAACGCATTTCCATTTTTACTTTTTACTTCTATTTATATGGAACAAACAATGTTCTAAGGTCATTTTACGCGTTCTAGACGATAAACAAACCCATGTGTTACAACGCCTACTGACCGTAATTTGCAGTTTGACCTCGTGATCTCAGATGACCTTGACCTGACCCAAGGTCATAAACAGCTTAGAAAGGTACTTAGAAGTGTCAGACACACGAAACATACCGATTTATCGACAGCTTATGCGTTTAATATCGCAATTTTGCGCGACAATTCCATCCATCGAGACCTTTTGACACGGTCAAACATTTTGTACTTGACCTGACCTGTGAAGTCATCGGTGACCCCGAGGTAAACAATATTATGTTTCCCTCGATACATTTCCCAGGGCTATCGAATGCCGTTTGAATTTTTACATTCGGTCAAGTGGTTCCGGAGATCGGAGGGGGGGGGGGGGGGGGGGGGCAAAAAATAGCCCCCCCCCCAGTAAATCGCGTTATGAAATATTCCCCAGTAACTCGCTGGTTAAATCACTGCAGAAATTGCGGATGTTGGGAATTTGGAGGTTCCACCTTACGAATTTGTTTGACAATTTGTGCCGCATCACTGTCACGTTCCGGCCATTGTTCGGAAAGTCAAATCTCAGTCTATTTGTTATGCTCGTCAGCCATTTGCACCTGCAGACTAAACAAAATGATTTACAGTCAAAGTTTTCACGGAACAAAACTTTCAAGTTCAGAAAAATGGAGAAACTGGCCACTTTTCTGACCCTGGTCTGTGATATGTGCTCTGCTGTGCTGCTATGTGCAGTTATGTCGGGCTCGTTTGCAGCACGTTGTTACTGGAGAGGTGGTTTGTGTGCTGTGTTTGTGTTCTGCTGTGGAGTTATGTCGGGCTCGTTTGCAGCACGTTGTTACTGGAGAGGTGGTTTGTGTGCTGTGTTTGTGTTCTGCTGTGGAGTTATGTCGGGCTCGTTTGCAGCACGTTGTTACTGGAGAGGTGGTTTGTGTGCTGTGTTTGTGTTCTACTGTGGAGTTATGTCGGGCTCGTTTGCAGCACGTTGTTACTGGAGAGGTGGTTTGTGTGCTGTGTTTGTGTTCTGCTGTGGAGTTATGTCGGGCTCGTTTGCAGCACGTTGTTACTGGAGAGGTGGTTTGTGTGCTGTGTTTGTGTTCTGCTGTGGAGTTATGTCGGGCTCGTTTGCAGCACGTTGTTACTGGAGAGGTGGTTTGTGTGCTGTGTTTGTGTTCTGCTGTGGAGTTATATCGGGCTCGTTTGCAGCACGTTGTTACTGGAGAGGTGGTTTGTGTGCTGTGTTTGTGTTCTGCTGTGGAGTTATATCGGGCTCGTTTGCAGCACGGTGTTACTGGAGAGGTGGTTTGTGTGCTGTGTTTGTGCTCTGCTGTGGAGTTATGTCGGGCTCGTTTGCAGCACGTTGTTACTGGAGGGGTGGTTTGTCTGCTGTGTTTGTGCTGCTATGTGGAGTTATGTCGGGCTCGTTTGCAGCACGTTGTTACTGGAGAGGTGGTTTGTGTGCTGTGTTTGTGTTCTGCTGTGGAGTTATGTCGGGCTCGTTTGCAGCACGGTGTTACTGGAGAGGTGGTTTGTGTGCTGTGTTTGTGTTCTGCTGTGGAGTTATGTCGGGCTCGTTTGCAGCACGGTGTTACTGGAGGGGTGGTTTGTGTGCTGTGTTTGTGCTGCTATGTGGAGTTATGTCGGGCTCGTTTGCAGCACGTTGTTACTGGAGAGGTGGTTTGTGTGCTGTGTTTGTGTTCTACTGTGGAGTTATGTCGGGCTCGTTTGCAGCACGTTGTTACTGGAGAGGTGGTTTGTGTGCTGTGTTTGTGTTCTGCTGTGGAGTTATATCGGGCTCGTTTGCAGCACGTTGTTACTGGAGAGGTGGTTTGTGTGCTGTGTTTGTGTTCTGCTGTGGAGTTATATCGGGCTCGTTTGCAGCACGGTGTTACTGGAGAGGTGGTTTGTGTGCTGTGTTTGTGTTCTACTGTGGAGTTATGTCGGGCTCGTTTGCAGCACGTTGTTACTGGAGAGGTGGTTTGTGTGCTGTGTTTGTGCTGCTATGTGGAGTTATATCGGGCTCGTTTGCAGCACGTTGTTACTGGAGAGGTGGTTTGTGTGCTGTGTTTGTGATCTGCTGTGGAGTTATGTCGGGCTCGTTTGCAGCACGTTGTTACTGGAGAGGTGGTTTGTGTGCTGTGTTTGTGCTGCTATGTGGAGTTATGTCGGGCTCGTTTGCAGCACGTTGTTACTGGAGAGGTGGTTTGTGTGCTGTGTTTGTGCTGCTATGTGGAGTTATGTCGGGCTCGTTTGCAGCACGTTGTTACTGGAGAGGTGGTTTGTGTGCTGTGTTTGTGCTCTGCTGTGGAGTTATGTCGGGCTCGTTTGCAGCACGTTGTTACTGGAGAGGTGGTTTGTGTGCTGTGTTTGTGCTGCTATGTGCAGTTATGTCGGGCTCGTTTGCAGCACGTTGTTACTGGAGAGGTGGTTTGTGTGCTCTGCTGTGCTGCTATGTGGAGTTATGTCGGGCTCGTTTGCAGCACGTTGTTACTGGAGAGGTGGTTTGTGTGCTGTGTTTGTGCTGCTATGTGGAGTTATGTCGGGCTCGTTTGCAGCACGTTGTTACTGGAGAGGTGGTTTGTGTGCTGTGTTTGTGCTGCTATGTGGAGTTATGTCGGGCTCGTTTGCAGCACGTTGTTACTGGAGGGGTGGTTTGTGTGCTGTGTTTGTGCTCTGCTGTGGAGTTATGTCGGACTCGTTTGCAGCACGTTGTTACTGGAGAGGTGGTTTGTGTGCTGTGTTTGTGTTCTGCTGTGGAGTTATATCGGGCTCGTTTGCAGCACGTTGTTACTGGAGAGGTGGTTTGTGTGCTGTGTTTGTGTTCTACTGTGGAGTTATGTCGGGCTCGTTTGCAGCACGTTGTTACTGGAGAGGTGGTTTGTGTGCTGTGTTTGTGTTCTGCTGTGGAGTTATGTCGGGCTCGTTTGCAGCACGTTGTTACTGGAGAGGTTGTTTGTGTGCTGTGTTTGTGTTCTGCTGTGGAGTTATATCGGGCTCGTTTGCAGCACGTTGTTACTGGAGAGGTGGTTTGTGTGCTGTGTTTGTGTTCTGCTGTGGAGTTATGTCGGGCTCGTTTGCAGCACGTTGTTACTGGAGAGGTTGTTTGTGTGCTGTGTTTGTGTTCTGCTGTGGAGTTATGTCGGGCTCGTTTGCAGCACGTTGTTACTGGAGGGGTGGTTTGTGTGCTGTGTTTGTGCTGCTATGTGGAGTTATATCGGGCTCGTTTGCAGCACGTTGTTACTGGAGAGGTGGTTTGTGTGCTGTGTTTGTGTTCTGCTGTGGAGTTATGTCGGGCTCGTTTGCAGCACGTTGTTACTGGAGAGGTGGTTTGTGTGGAGAGGTGTTTGTGATCTGCTGTGGAGTTATATCGGGCTCGTTTGCAGCACGTTGTTACTGGAGGGGTGGTTTGTGTGCTGTGTTTGTGCTGCTATGTGGAGTTATGTCGGGCTCGTTTGCAGCACGTTGTTACTGGAGGGGTGGTTTGTGTGCTGTGTTTGTGCTGCTATGTGGAGTTATGTCGGGCTCGTTTGCAGCACGTTGTTACTGGAGAGGTGGTTTGTGTGCTGTGTTTGTGTTCTGCTGTGGAGTTATGTCGGGCTCGTTTGCAGCACGTTGTTACTGGAGAGGTGGTTTGTGTGCTGTGTTTGTGCTCTGCTGTGGAGTTATATCGGGCTCGTTTGCAGCACGTTGTTACTGGAGAGGTGGTTTGTGTGCTGTGTTTGTGATCTGCTGTGGAGTTATGTCGGGCTCGTTTGCAGCACGTTGTTACTGGAGAGGTGGTTTGTGTGGAGAGGTGTTTGTGATCTGCTGTGGAGTTATATCGGGCTCGTTTGCAGCACGTTGTTACTGGAGAGGTGGTTTGTGTGCTGTGTTTGTGCTCTGCTGTGGAGTTATGTCGGGCTCGTTTGCAGCACGTTGTTACTGGAGAGGTGGTTTGTGTGCTCTGCTGTGCTGCTATGTGGAGTTATGTCGGGCTCGTTTGCAGCACGTTGTTACTGGAGAGGTGGTTTGTCTGCTGTGTTTGTGTTCTGCTGTGGAGTTATGTCGGGCTCGTTTGCAGCACGTTGTTACTGGAGAGGTGGTTTGTCTGCTGTGTTTGTGCTCTGCTGTGGAGTTATATCGGGCTCGTTTGCAGCACGTTGTTACTGGAGAGGTGGTTTGTGTGCTGCGTTTGTGTTCTACTGTGGAGTTATGTCGGGCTCGTTTGCAGCACGTTGTTACTGGAGAGGTGGTTTGTGTGCTGTGTTTGTGCTCTACTGTGGAGTTATATCGGGCTCGTTTGCAGCACGTTGTTACTGGAGAGGTGGTTTGTGTGCTGTGTTTGTGTTCTGCTGTGGAGTTATGTCGGGCTCGTTTGCAGCACGTTGTTACTGGAGAGGTGGTTTGTGTGCTGTGTTTGTGTTCTACTGTGGAGTTATGTCGGGCTCGTTTGCAGCACGTTGTTACTGGAGAGGTGGTTTGTGTGCTGTGTTTGTGTTCTGCTGTGGAGTTATGTCGGGCTCGTTTGCAGCACGTTGTTACTGGAGAGGTTGTTTGTGTGCTGTGTTTGTGTTCTGCTGTGGAGTTATATCGGGCTCGTTTGCAGCACGTTGTTACTGGAGAGGTGGTTTGTGTGCTGTGTTTGTGCTCTGCTGTGGAGTTATATCGGGCTCGTTTGCAGCACGTTGTTACTGGAGGGGTCAGCGTGTCCGTCGTCGGTTCCTCGTCCAAAGGACTCGGCTTATGTGTATAATTAATGCTGTCGCGGCTGTTGTCGATATTTCAGGCGAATTGTGTAATGTGTTACCACGCTTTGCTAGACTCATGAATACATAGCACGATATGT
The DNA here is from genome assembly GCA_036785665.1 of Chirona hameri. Classification (NCBI taxonomy): domain Eukaryota; kingdom Metazoa; phylum Arthropoda; class Thecostraca; order Balanomorpha; family Balanidae; genus Chirona; species Chirona hameri. The sequence continues at coordinate 85,912 of JAXIVJ010001928.1, read as the reverse complement.
TATGTCGAGAGCGATACAAATGGTCGTATAGATAAGGGTAAAGCATACTGTTGTTGCAGGAATACGAGGAAGTCGGGGCTGACTGATCACCGATGTTGCTGTTGTAACTCGCCACCCACGTGCAACGGAGGGGATAGTTGATCTTCGCTTGTCACTAATATGTCATTGGTGACGAATTGACGGCAAACTTCCACTTGTGGGAGCATTCGAAAGCATACATCGCGTTTGAATCCATAATTGTCGTACTTGGCACTGTTAGTAGTACAAGCTGAAGAGGCAGTGACAAATCCCGGTCTTGTAATCTAACAATGTTTCTGCTTCTAACCGGACACGGTCTCTGCTTGTAATCTAGCAATGTTTCTGCTTCTAACCGGACACGGTCTCTGCTTGTCCTTCAGGCGTGACCAAGTATCAGTACCGGGACATGATCGAGCTGCTGCAGAGTATGGAGCGCATGACTCTGGCCCTGCCCTACCGCAAGTACCGGCCGCCGCTGACCGAGTACCACGGACACGCCACGCAGTGGTGAGTTCCTCACCGACAGACAGGGCACCGCTGACACCGCTGACACCGCCGCTGATCGAGTACCACGGACACGCCACGCAGTGGTGAGTTCCTCACCGACAGAGCGGCACCGCTGACACCGCCGCTGACCGAGTACCACGGACACGCCACGCAGTGGTGAGTTCCTCACCGACAGACAGGGCACCGCTGACACCGCTGACACCGCTGCCACCGCCGCTGATCGAGTACCACGGACACGCCACGCAGTGGTGAGTTCCTCACCGACAGGCTGACACCGCTGACACCGCTGACACCGCTGACACCGCCGCTGATCGAGTACCACGGACACGCCACGCAGTGGTGAGTTCCTCACCGACAGAGCGGCACCGCTGACACCGCCGCTGACCGAGTACCACGGACACGTCACGCAGTGGTGAGTTCCTCACCGACAGACAGGGCACCGCTGACACCGCTGACACCGCCGCTGATCGAGTACCACGGACACGCCACGCAGTGGTGAGTTCCTCACCGACAGAGCGACACCGCTGACACCGCTGACACCGCCGCTGATCGAGTACCACGGACACGCCACGCAGTGGTGAGTTCCTCACCGACAGAGCGACACCGCTGACACCGCTGACACCGCCGCTGATCGAGTACCACGGACACGCCACGCAGTGGTGAGTTCCTCACCGACAGAGCGACACCGCTGACACCGCTGACACCGCCGCTGATCGAGTACCACGGACACGCCACGCAGTGGTGAGCTCCTCACCGACAGACAGGGCACCGCTGACACCGCTGACACCGCCGCTGACCGAGTACCACGGACACGCCACACAGTGGTGAGTTCCTCACCGACAGACAGGGCACCGCTGACACCGCCGCGTCGATAGGCCGAGCTCGGTGGAGAAATATCGACCAGAACTTCCTACACAACCACTGGTGTAATTCATGCTACTAAAAACAACACGAGGTATTTATCTATACAAAGCTCGAGATGACTGCGGCAGTTCCGAAGGTTTTCATCTGATAAATTCCTCGTGTTTGTTGTTGTTCGGCTGTCAGTCCGGTGCCGCTTCTTTCTCCCGGCACCACCAGAGCAGACCGTCGTCTCAGTGTGCGCGGCGTGTCTGACCAGTGAGTCGGAGAGGCGGTCTATCGCGTGAACCTGTCTGACATCAGCCTCCGCTCCTGACTGTCCGCGGCAGGTGGCACTTCGCCTACAAGTGCGTGCTGAACGAGATGGTGCGCCGGCGGCGCCGCAACTGGTCCTGGGTGCACATGAAGGCCTACCGGGACATGTGCCAGCGATACGCCAAGGTGAGTAGACCACAGCTGTACCTCCACTTCTCAGTCGGTGGAATTGGAATGCCTCTCACGTTCGATGATCATTTAAAGATGACCAAGCATTTGCGTTATGCAGTCGTGTCTTCACCTTATTGTTCATTTTTGACTGATTTTTGTAAGCAACTCGACTTGCATCATTACTGCTGAAAAATCTTACTGTAGGCTTACAAGACGAAGCTGACGACGAAGAAGGTGCCGCCGGACGTGCTGGTCAGGATCGACGACTACGAGTTCAAGCTGGACATTATCAACGTCATCATGATCCGCCAGAAAGTGCAGCTCGAGGTACGACTCGGCTCCGCAGCGCGGGCTTCTGTCACAGGATTGCTGCGCTCCAAACTTACGTTTTTGCGTGGGTGAAGCATAAGACGCTCGCATCTATATAATAATATCGCATCTATCGCATCATAATAAGCATCAGAGGTCGCATTTGTAGTTCCTTGACCTGATGAGGGCGGAAGTTTTTTTTTGTGGCCGAAATATCGGAAGCAGCCCGTCCAGCTCCTGACGTCATTTAACGAAAACGTGCGGCGCTGCCGCCGACTGCAGGCCATCCTGGTTAAGAGTCTGAAATGCCCGCCCGACGTCCACCGACTGGATTTTGTGCTACCTGATGTGATGCGCGATTCCTGCTGCCCAGAGGGCGACTGTCTCCGGCGTCTGACGGCAACTTTGTCTCTGTGACTGAACATGTGCCTGTTGTTGCTGCCCAGGTGGACCGTCAGCTGGAGCGGGAGAAGAAGGAGAAGAAGGAGGCCGGCTGGTTCGGAGGTTGGTTCGGCGGCGGCAGCAAGATGGACACCACAGCGGACGAGGCCGATATAGGTAAGCAGATTCCGTCGCGCCGTCCATAGCAGTGTCTGCGCTGAAACATTGGCATGGTGTACCTTCGGCGAATGCTGACCGACCGTACTCCAACGCATTTGCTGAATGGTTGGTTTCATTATACACAAGCATTTTTCCTCTCCCCTGTTCACAGCCAGTCAGTACCGCCGCCTGTTCTCTCTGTTTTCCAGCTAAGCAGTTCGAGGCTGCGATGACACCCGGAGAGCAGCAGAAGCTGTACGCGGCCATCGACTACGAGGAGAACGCGGCGCCGACCGAGTACCCGGCCGAGTTCGAGGCCGTCCAGCTGGCCTTCCGACTGGGCACGCTCTGCGTCTCGGTGGAGGACGAGGAGGCGTCGCCGACGGCCGTGCTGCGGCTCAGTCTGCGAGCCGTGGACGCCAGCCTGGCGCAGCGGCCGGGCGCCGCCGCCCTGCGACTGGAGACCTCCATCAGCGAGCTGCGCGTGGACGGCGTGGCCGACGGAGAGAGAACCCCGGCCATCGCCACCACCCGGCCGGGCAGCGCCGCCGCCGCCCTGCTCACCGCCATGTTCGAGACCAATCCGCTGGACGGCGAGTGTGACCAGCGGGTGCGCATGCGCAGTCAGCCAGTGGAGATGGTGTACCACGCGGAGACGTTCAGCCGGCTGGCGGTCGTGTTCCGGCCGCCGCACCACGTCCAGCTGTCGCAGCTGCACGCCGCCGCCATCAGCAAGCTGCAGGAGCTGAAGGAGACATCCGCACTGAAGATGCAGTACGCCATCGAGACGCACAAGTCGCTGGACCTGGAGATCGACCTGATGGCCTCGCAGCTGGTGGTGCCCGAGTTCGGGGACGTGACGCGGGAAGGCCGCCGGCTGGCGCTGAACCTGGGCAGCGTGCGGCTCCGCTCGGCCCCCCGCCAGGTGGACCCGGTCAGCGTGCGACAGATGGCCAGCCAGGGCACCTCCAGTGAGGACATCTTCAACACGATGGCCGCCCAGGCGTACGACCAGTTCGACATCGACATGGAGGACATCGAGGTGGTGGTGTCGGTGGCGGGCGAGTCGTGGCGCGAGGCGCTGAAGTTGAGCGGCTCTCCGCAGCACTTGGTCCGGCCCATCAGCCTCTCGGTCTGTGTGAAGAAGTGCCTCATCACCGACGACCCGCGCCTGCCGGTCGTCAAGGTGGACGCCGCCATCTCCAAACTCAGCTTCAGCGTGTCCGGTGCGTGCATCTGACGTCCAGCTGTTAGGCAGGCAGACCACACGCATGTGGGTAGACACATGACCTTCTTTTCCCCCTAAATCCGGTTGTGTAACTGGCACATTAATGGAAATATGAAACATCCGAGTATTTTTGATGCATTTGCGGACGTAAGTCATGTCTGTTTTGCCTGCACTGGCCCGGTCTGAGGACCGGCTGATCCAGCTGGCCATCCTGGCCAACAGCACCCCGTCACCCGCCGTCTGGCAGGGGCTGACCTCTCCACAGACTACCGGCTGATCCAGCTGGCCATCCTGGCCAACAGCACCCCGTCACCCGCCGCTGATGTTCTGTCTGACAGGGGCTGACCTCTCCACAGACTACCGGCTGATCCAGCTGGCCATCCTGGCCAACAGCACCCCGTCACCCGCCGTCTGGCAGGGGCTGACCTCTCCACAGACTACCGGCTGATCCAGCTGGCCATCCTGGCCAACAGCACCCCGTCACCCGCCGTCTGGCAGGGGCTGACCTCTCCACAGACTACCGGCTGATCCAGCTGGCCATCCTGGCCAACAGCACCCCGTCACCCGCCGCTGATGTTCTGTCTGACAGGGGCTGACCTCCCCACAGACTACCGGCTGATCCAGCTGGCCATCCTGGCCAACAGCACCCCGTCACCCGCCGCTGATGTTCTGTCTGACAGGGGCTGACCTCTCCACAGACTACTGGCTGATCCAGCTGGCCATCCTGGCCAACAGCACCCCGCCACCCGCCGTCTGGCAGGGGCTGACCTCCCCACAGACTACCGGCTGATCCAGCTGGCCATCCTGGCCAACAGCACCCCGTCACCCGCCGTCTGGCAGGGGCTGACCTCTCCACAGACTACCGGCTGATCCAGCTGGCCATCCTGGCCAACAACACCCCGTCACCCTCCGCTGATGTTCTGTCTGACAGGGGCTGACCTCTCCACAGACTACTGGCTGATCCAGCTGGCCATCCTGGCCAACAGCACCCCGCCACCCGCCGTCTGGCAGGGGCTGACCTCCCCACAGACTACCGGCTGATCCAGCTGGCCATCCTGGCCAACAGCACCCCGTCACCCGCCGTCTGGCAGGGGCTGACCTCCCCACAGACTACCGGCTGATCCAGCTGGCCATCCTGGCCAACAGCACCCCGTCACACGCCGTCTGGCAGGGGCTGACCTCTCCACAGACTACCGGCTGATCCAGCTGGCCATCCTGGCCAACAGCACCCCGTCACCCGCCGTCTGGCAGGGGCTGACCTCTCCACAGACTACCGGCTGATCCAGCTGGCCATCCTGGCCAACAGCACCCCGTCACCCGCCGTCTGGCAGGGGCTGACCTCTCCACAGACTACCGGCTGATCCAGCTGGCCATCCTGGCCAACAGCACCCCGTCACCCGCCGCTGATGTTATGTCTGACAGGGGCTGACCTCCCCACAGACTACCGGCTGATCCAGCTGGCCATCCTGGGCAACAGCACCCCGTCACACGCCGTCTGGCAGGGGCTGACCTCTCCACAGACTACCGGCTGATCCAGCTGGCCATCCTGGCCAACAGCACCCCGTCACCCGCCGTCTGGCAGGGGCTGACCTCTCCACAGACTACCGGCTGATCCAGCTGGCCATCCTGGCCAACAGCACCCCGTCACCCGCCGCTGATGTTATGTCTGACAGGGGCTGACCTCCCCACAGACTACCGGCTGATCCAGCTGGCCATCCTGGCCAACAGCACCCCGTCACACGCCGTCTGGCAGGGGCTGACCTCTCCACAGACTACCGGCTGATCCAGCTGGCCATCCTGGCCAACAGCACCCCGTCACCCGCCGTCTGGCAGGGGCTGACCTCTCCACAGACTACCGGCTGATCCAGCTGGCCATCCTGGCCAACAGCACCCCGTCACCCGCCGTCTGGCAGGGGCTGACCTCTCCACAGACTACCGGCTGATCCAGCTGGCCATCCTGGCCAACAGCACCCCGTCACCCGCCGCTGATGTTATGTCTGACAGGGGCTGACCTCCCCACAGACTACCGGCTGATCCAGCTGGCCATCCTGGGCAACAGCACCCCGTCACACGCCGTCTGGCAGGGGCTGACCTCTCCACAGACTACCGGCTGATCCAGCTGGCCATCCTGGCCAACAGCACCCCGTCACCCGCCGTCTGGCAGGGGCTGACCTCCCCACAGACTACCGGCTGATCCAGCTGGCCATCCTGGCCAACAGCACCCCGTCACCCGCCGCTGATGTTCTGTCTGACAGGGGCTGACCTCCCCACAGACTACCGGCTGATCCAGCTGGCCATCCTGGGCAACAGCACCCCGTCACACGCCGTCTGGCAGGGGCTGACCTCTCCACAGACTACCGGCTGATCCAGCTGGCCATCCTGGCCAACAGCACCCCGTCACCCGCCGTCTGGCAGGGGCTGACCTCTCCACAGACTACCGGCTGATCCAGCTGGCCATCCTGGCCAACAGCACCCCGTCACCCGCCGTCTGGCAGGGGCTGACCTCCCCACAGACTACCGGCTGATCCAGCTGGCCATCCTGGGCAACAGCACCCCGTCACCCGCCGTCTGGCAGGGACTGACCTCCCCACAGACTACCGGCTGATCCAGCTGGCCATCCTGGCCAACAGCACCCCGTCACCCGCCGCTGATGTTCTGTCTGACAGGGGCTGACCTCTCCACAGACTACCGGCTGATCCAGCTGGCCATCCTGGCCAACAGCACCCCGTCACCCGCCGTCTGGCAGGGGCTGACCTCTCCACAGACTACCGGCTGATCCAGCTGGCCATCCTGGCCAACAGCACCCCGTCACCCTCCGCTGATATTCTGTCTGACAGGGGCTGACCTCTCCACAGACTACCGGCTGATCCAGCTGGCCATCCTGGGCAACAGCATCCCGTCACCTGCCGCGGACGACGAGGAGCCGCCGGCCGCGCCGCAGCTGGTACGTCCGACGTCCGTACATCGTCCCCAGCAGCCTGGCGAAATGTCAGCCGTCCTCACATGGACCGCATCCAGTGCATCGGCCAGAGACGGTCTAAACCCGAGCCGGTGGATGTGTTCTGTTCAAACTTTTTGAAATGTTTTATAATCATTGACTGGTATGTATATGTTCTGGTATTTGTGTGTATCTGTTAGAGAAAATCATGCCGAGCATGTCGGACTGCCGTCTGGTGCAATCTAGTGTGTAATGACAGCAGGCCACTCTGTCCTCGCTGTGGGTCGATACTCTCCGTAAAACATATGCTGGTTGTATGTCCGCTCCTCGCTGCTGAACGATCGCGCTTCTTCGTCCAGACTTCTTCTCCTCTAACTTTGTGTCTGCTTGTAGGGGACGATTCAGCAGCTATTCAGACAGATCGATTGTTTGCCTTCATCTCAGCCACCGGAATACCTATAGTATATACACCATAGTGACAAGATGCACTTCGTTATGGACGCCAAGTGACCATAAGTATCGTGCGCCCAAAAACCCCAATCATCATCACCATCATGGTGCAGTATTCAGCGTGGGTCAACATTGCTGTGGCGGAGCTGTTGTTCGCGGCTCTTTTCCAACCGTCACATCGTCACATCGTCACATCGTCACATCGTCACAGCGTCACATCGTCAGAGCGTCACATCGTCCTAACCGTGCCCGTTTGCCGTAACCCAGCGGCTGCAAACTATACCGCCAAGACCGAGAACAGTCAGAGGCGGCGAGTTGATGTACTTTATACGTACACGGACCGCCTCCTGGTTGTCTGTGCACAGCCATTACGATATTCAATTAATTGTCAACTTCCTTTTGACCGGCATGACGGTAAGGCCAACTTGCTGACGCTGGACCACCGGTCGGCGCCGGCCTCCCTGCATTCGTGTCCCCTCTCACCCCTCCCTCCCTCTTCCTGATCTGCAGGACGGTAACGCCAACTTGCTGACGCTGGACCGGTCGGCGCCGGCCTCCCTGCCGTCGTCCGGCCCGGCAGAGAAGCGGCAGCGGGCTGATGAACAGATGACGAACCTGCTGCTCAACTTCAGCATTCTCGGTACGGGGACTGGCCGGCTGCTCGCTGTCATACGCTCAGAGAGCTCAGGGCTCAGAGAGCTCAGGGCTCAGAGAGCTCAGGGCTCAGAGAGCTCAGGGCTCAGAGAGCTCAGGGCTCAGAGAGGTCAGAGAGGTCAGAGAGGTCAGAGGTCAGAGGTCAGAGAGGTCAGAGAGGTCAGAGATGTCAGAGAGCTCAGAGAGCTCAGAGAGCTCAGAGAGCTCAGAGAGCCCAGAGAGCTCAGAGAGCTCAGAGAGCTCAGAGAGCTCAGAGAGCTCAGAGAGCTCAGAGAGCTCAGAGAGCTCAGAGAGCTCAGAGAGCTCAGAGCTCAGAGCTCAGAGAGCTCAGAGAGCTCAGAGAGCTCAGAGAGCTCAGAGAGCTCAGAGAGCTCAGAGAGCTCAGAGAGCTCAGAGAGCTCAGAGCTCAGAGACAGACCGGGAGTGGCGAGACCGACACACGCAGCTGGGGTATATATATATGGTCCTGCCGCACGATGCTTTCATACGTAAGCAGGTGTAACGTAGGTAGAGGTCCGTCCACCTACCAGACGTTTCTAGTGCTGTTTCAGAACTCAACACCTACCAGATGTTTCTAGTGCTGTTTCAGAACTCAACACCTACCAGATGTTTCTAGTGCTGTTTCAGAACTCAACACCTACCAGATGTTTCCAGTGCTGTTTCAGAACTCAACACCTACCAGATGTTTCTAGTGCTGTTTCAGAACTCAACACCTACCAGATGTTTCTAGTGCTGTTTCAGAACTCAACACCTACCAGATGTTTCTAGTGCTGTTTCAGAACTCAACACCTACCAGATGTTTCTAGTGCTGTTTCAGAACTCAACACCTACCAGATGTTTCTAGTGCTGTTTCAGAACTCAACACCTACCAGATGTTTCTAGTGCTGTTTCAGAACTCAACACCTACCAGATGTTTCTAGTGCTGTTTCAGAACTCAACACCTACCAGATGTTTCTAGTGCTGTTTCAGAACTCAACACCTACCAGATGTTTCTAGTGCTGTTTCAGAACTCAACACCTACCAGATGTTTCCAGTGCTGTTTCAGAACTCAACACCTACCAGATGTTTCTAGTGCTGTTTCAGAACTCAACACCTACCAGATGTTTCTAGTGCTGTTTCAGAACTCAACACCTACCAGATGTTTCCAGTGCTGTTTCAGAACTCAACACCTACCAGATGTTTCTAGTGCTGTTTCAGAACTCAACACCTACCAGATGTTTCTAGTGCTGTTTCAGAACTCAACACCTACCAGATGTTTCTAGTGCTGTTTCAGAACTCAACACCTACCAGATGTTTCTAGTGCTGTTTCAGAACTCAACACCTACCAGATGTTTCTAGTGCTGTTTCAGAACTCAACACCTACCAGATGTTTCTAGTGCTGTTTCAGAACTCAACACCTACCAGATGTTTCTAGTGCTGTTTCAGAACTTAACACCTACCAGATGTTTCTAGTGCTGTTTCAGAACTCAACACCTACCAGATGTTTCTAGTGCTGTTTCAGAACTCAACACCTACCAGACGTTTCTAGTGCTGTTTCAGAACTCAACACCTACCAGATGTTTCTAGTGCTGTTTCAGAACTCAACACCTACCAGATGTTTCTAGTGCTGTTTCAGAACTCAACACCTACCAGATGTTTCTAGTGCTGTTTCAGAACTCAACACCTACCAGATGTTTCTAGTGCTGTTTCAGAACTCAACACCTACCAGATGTTTCTAGTGCTGTTTCAGAACTTAACACCTACCAGATGTTTCTAGTGCTGTTTCAGAACTCAACACCTACCAGATGTTTCTAGTGCTGTTTCAGAACTCAACACCTACCAGACGTTTCTAGTGCTGTTTCAGAACTCAACACCTACCAGATGTTTCCAGTGCTGTTTCAGAACTCAACACCTACCAGATGTTTCTAGTGCTGTTTCAGAACTCAACACCTACTAGATGTTTCTAGTGCTGTTTCAGAACTCAACACCTACCAGATGTTTCTAGTGCTGTTTCAGAACTCAACACCTACCAGATGTTTCTAGTGCTGTTTCAGAACTCAACACCTACCAGATGTTTCTAGTGCTGTTTCAGAACTCAACACCTACCAGATGTTTCTAGTGCTGTTTCAGAACTCAACACCTACCAGATGTTTCTAGTGCTGTTTCAGAACTCAACACCTACCAGATGTTTCTAGTGCTGTTTCAGAACTCAACACCTACCAGATGTTTCTAGTGCTGTTTCAGAACTCAACACCTACCAGATGTTTCTAGTGCTGTTTCAGAACTCAACACCTACCAGATGTTTCTAGTGCTGTTTCAGAACTCAACACCTACCAGACGTTTCTAGTGCTGTTTCAGAACTCAACACCTACCAGATGTTTCCAGTGCTGTTTCAGAACTCAACACCTACCAGATGTTTCCAGTGCTGTTTCAGAACTCAACACCTACCAGATGTTGCCAGTGCTGTTTCAGAACTCAACACCTACCAGATGTTTCCAGTGCTGTTTCAGAACTCAACACCTACCAGATGTTTCCAGTGCTGTTTCAGAACTCAACACCTACCAGATGTTTCCAGTGCTGTTTCAGAACTCAACACCTACCAGATGTTTCTAGTACTGTTTCAGAACTCAACACCTACCAGATGTGTCCAGTGCTGTTTCAGAACTCAGAACCTTGGACGGAACCGTGCCACAACAACAGAGCTTCGGTCGGTCTCGTCCCGCTCTGTTTCAGACCGTTTCATTGTTCCCGAAGCCAGCTATACTCGTAATCGCGGCTCAGTCGGTGTGTATGTATGTCTGTGTGTGCTAACAGAGCTATGTGCGGGGTGTAATGTTGTATCTGTGTGTGTTAACAGATCTGTGTGCGGGGTGTAATGTTGTATCTGTGTGTGTGTGTTAACAGAGCTGTGTGCGGGGTGTAATGTTGTATCTGTGTGTGTTAACAGATCTGTGTGCGGGGTGTAATGTTGTATCTGTGTGTGTGTGTGTTAACAGAGCTGTGTGCGGGGTGTAATGTTGTATCTGTGTGTGTTAACAGAGCTGTGTGCGGGGTGTAATGTTGTATCTGTGTGTGTGTTAACAGAGCTGTGTGCGGGGTGTAATGTTGTATCTGTGTGTGTTAACAGAGCTGTGTGCGGGGTGTAATGTTGTATCTGTGTGTGTTAACAGAGCTGTGTGCGGGGTGTAATGTTGTATCTGTGTGTGCGTTAACAGAGCTGTGTGCGGGGTGTAATATTGTATCTGTGTGTGTTAACAGAGCTGAGTGCGAGGTGTAATATTGTATCTGTGTGTGTTAACAGAGCTGTGTGCGGGGTGTAATGTTGTATCTGTGTATGTCGTCAGAGCTGTGTGCGGGGTGTAATGTTGTATCTGTGTGTGTGTGTGTGTGTGTGTTAACAGATCTGTGTGCGGGGTGTAATGTTGTATCTGTGTGTGTTAACAGAGCTGTGTGCGGGGTGTAATGTTGTATCTGTGTGTGTGTGTGTTAACAGAGCTGTGTGCGGGGTGTAATGTTGTATCTGTGTGTGCGTTAACAGAGCTGTGTGCGGGGTGTAATATTGTATCTGTGTGTGTTAACAGAGCTGAGTGCGGGGTGTAATATTGTATCTGTGTGTGTTAACAGAGCTGTGTGCGGGGTGTAATGTTGTATCTGTGTATGTCGTCAGAGCTGTGTGCGGGGTGTAATGTTGTATCTGTATGTGTTAACAGAGCTGTGTGCGGGGTGTAATGTTGTATCTGTGTGTGTTAACAGAGATGTGTGCGGGGTGTAATGTTGTATCTGTGTGTGTTAACAGAGCTGTGTGCGGGGTGTAATGTTGTATCTGTGTGTGTTAACAGAGCTGTGTGCGGGGTGTAATGTTGTATCTGTGTGTTAACAGAGCTGTGTGCGGGGTGTAATGTTGTATCTGGGTGTGTGTTAACAGAGCTGTGTGCGGGGTGTAATGTTGTATCTGTGTGTGTTAACAGAGCTGTGTGCGGGGTGTAATGTTGTATCTGTGTGTGTTAACAGAGCTGTGTGCGGGGTGTAATGTTGTATCTGTGTGTGTGTGTGTTAACAGAGCTGTGTGCGGGGTGTAATGTTGTATCTGTGTGTGTGTGTGTGTGTGTGTGTGTGTGTGTGTGTGTGTGTGTGTGTGTGTGTGTGTGTGTGTGTGTGTGTGTGTGTGTGTGTGTGTGTGTGTGTGTGTGTGTGTGTGTGTGTGTGTGTGTGTGTGTGTGTGTGTGTGTGTGTGTGTGTGTGTGTGTGTGTGTGTGTGTGTGTGTGTGTGTGTGTGTGTGTGTGTGTGTGTGTGTGTGTGTGTGTGTGTGTGTGTGTGTGTGTGTGTGTGTGTGTGTGTGTGTGTGTGTGTGTGTGTGTGTGTGTGTGTGTGTGTGTGTGTGTGTGTGTGTGTGTGTGTGTGTGTGTGTGTGTGTGTGTGTGTGTGTGTGTGTGTGTGTGTGTGTGTGTGTGTGTGTGTGTGTGTGTGTGTGTGTGTGTGTGTGTGTGTGTGTGTGTGTGTGTGTGTGTGTGTGTGTGTGTGTGTGTGTGTGTGTGTGTGTGTGTGTGTGTGTGTGTGTGTGTGTGTGTGTGTGTGTGTGTGTGTGTGTGTGTGTGTGTGTGTGTGTGTGTGTGTGTGTGTGTGTGTGTGTGTGTGTGTGTGTGTGTGTGTGTGTGTGTGTGTGTGTGTGTGTGTGTGTGTGTGTGTGTGTGTGTGTGTGTGTGTGTGTGTGTGTGTGTGTGTGTGTGTGTGTGTGTGTGTGTGTGTGTGTGTGTGTGTGTGTGTGTGTGTGTGTGTGTGTGTGTGTGTGTGTGTGTGTGTGTGTGTGTGTGTGTGTGTGTGTGTGTGTGTGTGTGTGTGTGTGTGTGTGTGTGTGTGTGTGTGTGTGTGTGTGTGTGTGTGTGTGTGTGTGTGTGTGTGTGTGTGTGTGTGTGTGTGTGTGTGTGTGTGTGTGTGTGTGTGTGTGTGTGTGTGTGTGTGTGTGTGTGTGTGTGTGTGTGTGTGTGTGTGTGTGTGTGTGTGTGTGTGTGTGTGTGTGTGTGTGTGTGTGTGTGTGTGTGTGTGTGTGTGTGTGTGTGTGTGTGTGTGTGTGTGTGTGTGTGTGTGTGTGTGTGTGTGTGTGTGTGTGTGTGTGTGTGTGTGTGTGTGTGTGTGTGTGTGTGTGTGTGTGTGTGTGTGTGTGTGTGTGTGTGTGTGTGTGTGTGTGTGTGTGTGTGTGTGTGTGTGTGTGTGTGTGTGTGTGTGTGTGTGTGTGTGTGTGTGTGTGTGTGTGTGTGTGTGTGTGTGTGTGTGTGTGTGTGTGTGTGTGTGTGTGTGTGTGTGTGTGTGTGTGTGTGTGTGTGTGTGTGTGTGTGTGTGTGTGTGTGTGTGTGTGTGTGTGTGTGTGTGTGTGTGTGTGTGTGTGTGTGTGTGTGTGTGTGTGTGTGTGTGTGTGTGTGTGTGTGTGTGTGTGTGTGTGTGTGTGTGTGTGTGTGTGTGTGTGTGTGTGTGTGTGTGTGTGTGTGTGTGTGTGTGTGTGTGTGTGTGTGTGTGTGTGTGTGTGTGTGTGTGTGTGTGTGTGTGTGTGTGTGTGTGTGTGTGTGTGTGTGTGTGTGTGTGTGTGTGTGTGTGTGTGTGTGTGTGTGTGTGTGTGTGTGTGTGTGTGTGTGTGTGTGTGTGTGTGTGTGTGTGTGTGTGTGTGTGTGTGTGTGTGTGTGTGTGTGTGTGTGTGTGTGTGTGTGTGTGTGTGTGTGTGTGTGTGTGTGTGTGTGTGTGTGTGTGTGTGTGTGTGTGTGTGTGTGTGTGTGTGTGTGTGTGTGTGTGTGTGTGTGTGTGTGTGTGTGTGTGTGTGTGTGTGTGTGTGTGTGTGTGTGTGTGTGTGTGTGTGTGTGTGTGTGTGTGTGTGTGTGTGTGTGTGTGTGTGTGTGTGTGTGTGTGTGTGTGTGTGTGTGTGTGTGTGTGTGTGTGTGTGTGTGTGTGTGTGTGTGTGTGTGTGTGTGTGTGTGTGTGTGTGTGTGTGTGTGTGTGTGTGTGTGTGTGTGTGTGTGTGTGTGTGTGTGTGTGTGTGTGTGTGTGTGTGTGTGTGTGTGTGTGTGTGTGTGTGTGTGTGTGTGTGTGTGTGTGTGTGTGTGTGTGTGTGTGTGTGTGTGTGTGTGTGTGTGTGTGTGTGTGTGTGTGTGTGTGTGTGTGTGTGTGTGTGTGTGTGTGTGTGTGTGTGTGTGTGTGTGTGTGTGTGTGTGTGTGTGTGTGTGTGTGTGTGTGTGTGTGTGTGTGTGTGTGTGTGTGTGTGTGTGTGTGTGTGTGTGTGTGTGTGTGTGTGTGTGTGTGTGTGTGTGTGTGTGTGTGTGTGTGTGTGTGTGTGTGTGTGTGTGTGTGTGTGTGTGTGTGTGTGTGTGTGTGTGTGTGTGTGTGTGTGTGTGTGTGTGTGTGTGTGTGTGTGTGTGTGTGTGTGTGTGTGTGTGTGTGTGTGTGTGTGTGTGTGTGTGTGTGTGTGTGTGTGTGTGTGTGTGTGTGTGTGTGTGTGTGTGTGTGTGTGTGTGTGTGTGTGTGTGTGTGTGTGGTGTGTGTGTGTGTGTGTGTGTGTGTGTGTGTGTGTGTGTGTGTGTGTGTGTGTGTGTGTGTGTGTGTGTGTGTGTGTGTGTGTGTGTGTGTGTGTGTGTGTGTGTGTGTGTGTGTGTGTGTGTGTGTGTGTGTGTGTGTGTGTGTGTGTGTGTGTGTGTGTGTGTGTGTGTGTGTGTGTGTGTGTGTGTGTGTGTGTGTGTGTGTGTGTGTGTGTGTGTGTGTGTGTGTGTGTGTGTGTGTGTGTGTGTGTGTGTGTGTGTGTGTGTGTGTGTGTGTGTGTGTGTGTGTGTGTGTGTGTGTGTGTGTGTGTGTGTGTGTGTGTGTGTGTGTGTGTGTGTGTGTGTGTGTGTGTGTGTGTGTGTGTGTGTGTGTGTGTGTGTGTGTGTGTGTGTGTGTGTGTGTGTGTGTGTGTGTGTGTGTGTGTGTGTGTGTGTGTGTGTGTGTGTGTGTGTGTGTGTGTGTGTGTGTGTGTGTGTGTGTGTGTGTGTGTGTGTGTGTGTGTGTGTGTGTGTGTGTGTGTGTGTGTGTGTGTGTGTGTGTGTGTGTGTGTGTGTGTGTGTGTGTGTGTGTGTGTGTGTGTGTGTGTGTGTGTGTGTGTGTGTGTGTGTGTGTGTGTGTGTGTGTGTGTGTGTGTGTGTGTGTGTGTGTGTGTGTGTGTGTGTGTGTGTGTGTGTGTGTGTGTGTGTGTGTGTGTGTGTGTGTGTGTGTGTGTGTGTGTGTGTGTGTGTGTGTGTGTGTGTGTGTGTGTGTGTGTGTGTGTGTGTGTGTGTGTGTGTGTGTGTGTGTGTGTGTGTGTGTGTGTGTGTGTGTGTGTGTGTGTGTGTGTGTGTGTGTGTGTGTGTGTGTGTGTGTGTGTGTGTGTGTGTGTGTGTGTGTGTGTGTGTGTGTGTGTGTGTGTGTGTGTGTGTGTGTGTGTGTGTGTGTGTGTGTGTGTGTGTGTGTGTGTGTGTGTGTGTGTGTGTGTGTGTGTGTGTGTGTGTGTGTGTGTGTGTGTGTGTGTGTGTGTGTGTGTGTGTGTGTGTGTGTGTGTGTGTGTGTGTGTGTGTGTGTGTGTGTGTGTGTGTGTGTGTGTGTGTGTGTGTGTGTGTGTGTGTGTGTGTGTGTGTGTGTGTGTGTGTGTGTGTGTGTGTGTGTGTGTGTGTGTGTGTGTGTGTGTGTGTGTGTGTGTGTGTGTGTGTGTGTGTGTGTGTGTGTGTGTGTGTGTGTGTGTGTGTGTGTGTGTGTGTGTGTGTGTGTGTGTGTGTGTGTGTGTGTGTGTGTGTGTGTGTGTGTGTGTGTGTGTGTGTGTGTGTGTGTGTGTGTGTGTGTGTGTGTGTGTGTGTGTGTGTGTGTGTGTGTGTGTGTGTGTGTGTGTGTGTGTGTGTGTGTGTGTGTGTGTGTGTGTGTGTGTGTGTGTGTGTGTGTGTGTGTGTGTGTGTGTGTGTGTGTGTGTGTGTGTGTGTGTGTGTGTGTGCTAACAGAGCTGTGTGCGGGGTGTAATGTTGTATCTGTGTGTGTTAACAGAGCTGTGTGCGGGATGTAATGTTGTATCTGTGTGTGTTAACAGAGCTGTGTGCGGGGTGTAATGTTGTATCTGTGTGTGTTAACAGAGCTGTGTGCGGGATGTAATGTTGTATCTGTGTGTGTTAACAGAGCTGTGTGCGGGGTGTAATGTTGTATCTGTGTGTGTTAACAGAGCTGTGTGCGGGGTGCAATGTTGTATCTGTGTGTGTGTGTGTGTGTGTGTGTGTTAACAGAGCTGTGTGCGGGGTGTAATGTTGTATCTGTGTGTGTGTGTGTTAACAGAGCTGTGTGCGGGGTGTAATGTTGTATCTGTGTGTGTTAACAGAGCTGTGTGCGGGGTGTAATGTTGTATCTGTGTGTGTGTGCTAACAGAGCTGTGTGCGGGGTGTAATGTTGTATCTGTGTGTGTTAACAGAGCTGTGTGCGGGGTGTAATGTTGTATCTGTGTGTGTGTGTGTTAACAGAGCTGTGTGCGGGGTGTAATGTTGTATCTGTGTGTGTTAACAGAGCTGTGTGCGGGGTGTAATGTTGTATCTGTGTGTGTGTGTGTTAACAGAGCTGTGTGCGGGGTGTAATGTTGTATCTGCGTGTGTTAACAGAGCTGTGTGCGGGGTGTAATGTTGTATCTGTGTGTGTGTTAACAGCTGTGTGCGGGGTGTAATGTTGTATCTGTGTGTGTTAACAGAGCTGTGTGCGGGGTGTAATGTTGTATCTGTGTGTGTGTGTGTGTTTGTTAACAGAGCTGTGTGCGGGGTGTAATGTTGTATCTGCGTGTGTTAACAGAGCTGTGTGCGGGGTGTAATGTTGTATCTGTGTGTGTGTTAACAGAGCTGTGTGCGGGGTGTAATGTTGTATCTGTGTGTGTGTTAACAGAGCTGTGTGCGGGGTGTAATGTTGTATCTGTGTATGTGTGTTAACAGAGCTGTGTGCGGGGTGTAATGTTGTATCTGCGTGTGTTAACAGAGCTGTGTGCGGGGTGTAATGTTGTATCTGTGTGTGTGTTAACAGCTGTGTGCGGGGTGTAATGTTGTATCTGTGTGTATTTTAACAGAGCTGTGTGCGGGGTGTAATGTTGTATCTGTGTGTGTGTGTGTGTGTTAACAGAGCTGTGTGCGGGGTGTAATGTTGTATCTGTGTGTGTTAACAGAGCTGTGTGCGGGGTGTAATGTTGTATCTGTGTGTGTGTGTGTGTGTTAACAGAGCTGTGTGCGGGGTGTAATGTTGTATCTGTGTGTGTGTGTGTTAACAGAGCTGTGTGCGGGGTGTAATGTTGTATCTGTGTGTGTGTTAACAGAGCTGTGTGCGGGGTGTAATGTTGTATCTGTGTGTGTGTTAAAAGAGCTGTGTGCGGGGTGTAATGTTGTATCTGTGTGTGTGTGTTAACAGAGCTGTGTGCGGGGTGTAATGTTGTATCTGTGTGTGTGTGTGTGTTAACAGAGCTGTGTGCGGACGTGTACCGGCGTCAGTCGGCCGAGAGTCAGAGTATGGCCGATGAGATGATCTCTCTGATGATCGGCGGCGTCGGCTGCACGGTGGCGGCGCGGACCCACACCCTGGAGGTCACCTCCACCCTGGCCGGCGTCACGCTCAAGGTCAGTGATCACTGCTGGGCCGCTGGGCCGATCTCTGTCAGAGTCGGCCACTGCGGCTTCACAGCGGCCCGGCCGGGCAGCCGGCGGCCGCTCCGAGACATGGTTTACGACCAGTGTTGCTATTTCTTAATCAGATGTTGTTGTAATCAGACCGAGTCGGACTTCCATGTCCCATGTCCGACCCCTTAGTTACCCTTGAGTTGTAAGTTGCTCGTTGCAAAGTTTTCAGTATTGAGTTGAGCTATGGCCGATTTACCGTTCCGTGTCATTTGGTGTACCCCCCCCCCCCTGATCGGCGTTCACGCCGTGTGTGTTCCACTTTGCCGAACAGAGTCACGAGTTCCAGGACCCGGACGGGGGACAGCTCTATCTGGTCAGCACACCGATGACGATGGGCCGATCAGAGCCGCTGCTCAGCTGCAAATACACCAAGGTAGGTCTGATGCAGCTCTATCTGGTCAGCACACCGATGACGATGGGCCGATCAGAGCCGCTGCTCAGCTGCAAATACACCAAGGTAGGTCTGATCCAGCTCTATCTGGTCAGCACACCGATGACGATGGGCCGATCAGAACCGCTGCTCAGCTGCAAATACACCAAGGTAGGTCTCATCCAGCTCTATCTGGTCAGCACACTGATGACGATGGGCCGATCAGAGCCTCTCAGCTGCAAATACACCAAGGTAGGTCTGATCCAGCTCTATCTGGTCAGCACACCGATGACGATGGGCGGATCAGAACCGCTGCTCAGCTGCAAATACACCAAGGTAGGTCTCACCCAGCTCTATCTGGTCAGCACACCGATGACGATGCGCCGATCAGAGCCACTGCTGAGCTGCAAATACACCAAAGTAGGTCTGACCCAGCTCTATCTGGTCAGCACACCGATGACGATGGGCCGAGCAGAGCCTCTCAGCTGCAAATACACCAAGCTAGCTCTCATCCAGCTCTATCTGGTCAGCACACCGATGACGATGGGCCGATCAGAGCCGCTGCTGCCCAGCTGCAAATACACCAAGGTAGGTCTCATCCAGCTCTATCTGGTCAGCATACCGATGACGATGGGCCGATCAGAGCCTCTCAGCTGCAAATACACCAAGGTAGGTCTGACCCAGCTCTATCTGGTCAGCACACCGATGACGATGGGCCGATCAGAGCCGCTGCTGCCCAGCTGCAAATACACCAAGGTAGGTCTGATCCAGCTCTATCTGGTCAGCACACCGATGACGATGGGCCGATCAGAGCCGCTGCTCAGCTGCAAATACACCAAGGTAGGTCTGACCCAGCTCTATCTGGTCAGCACACCGATGACGATGGGCCGATCAGAGCCGCTGCTCAGCTGCAAATACACCAAGGTAAGTCTCACCCAGCTCTATCTGGTCAGCACACCTATGACGATGGGCGGATCAGAACCGCTGCTCAGCAGCTGCAAATACACCAAGGTAGGTCTCACCCAGCTCTATCTGGTCAGCACACCGATGACGATGGGCCGATCAGAGCCTCTCAGCTGCGAATACACCAAGGTAGGTCTGACCCAGCTCTATCTGGTCAGCACACCGATGACGATGGGCCGATCAGAGCCTCTCAGCTGCCAATACACCAAGATAGGTCTGACGCAGCTCTATCTGGTCAGCACACCGATGACGATGGGCCGATCAGAGCCTCTCAGCTGCAAATACACCAAGGTAGGTCTCACCCAGCTCTATCTGGTCAGCATACCGATGACGATGGGCCGATCAGAGCCTCTCAGCTGCAAATACACCAAGGTAGGTCTGACCCAGCTCTATCTGGTCAGCACACCGATGACGATGGGCCGATCAGAGCCTCTCAGCTGCAAATACACCAAGGTAGGTCTGATCCAGCTCTATCTGGTCAGCACACCGATGACGATGGGCGGATCAGAACCGCTGCTCAGCTGCAAATACACCAAGGTAAGTCTCACCCAGCTCTATCTGGTCAGCACACCGATGACGATGGGCCGATCAGAGCCTCTCAGCTGCAAATACACCAAGGTAGGTCTGATCCAGCTCTATCTGGTCAGCACACCGATGACGATGGGCCGATCAGAGCCTCTCAGCTGCAAATACACCAAGGTAGCTCTCATCCAGCTCTATCTGGTCAGCACACCGATGACGATGGGCCGATCAGAGCCGCTGCTCAGCTGCAAATACACCAAGGTAGGTCTCATCCAGCTCTATCTGGTCAGCACACCGATGACGATGCGCCGATCAGAGCCACTGCTGAGCTGCAAATACACCAAGGTAGGTCTGATCCAGCTCTATCTGGTCAGCACACCGATGACGATGGGCCGATCAGAGCCGCTGCTCAGCTGCAAATACACCAAGGTAGGTCTGATCCAGCTCTATCTGGTCAGCACACCGATGACGATGGGCCGATCAGAGCCTCTCAGCTGCAAATACACCAAGGTAGGTCTGACCCAGCTCTATCTGGTCAGCACACCGATGACGATGGGCCGATCAGAACCGCTGCTCAGCTGCAAATACACCAAGGTAAGTCTCACCCAGCTCTATCTGGTCAGCACACCGATGACGATGGGCCGATCAGAGCCTCTCAGCTGCAAATACACCAAGGTAGGTCTCATCCAGCTCTATCTGGTCAGCAAACTGATGACGATGGGCCGATCAGAGCCGCTGCTCAGCTGCAAATACACCAAGCTAGCTCTCATCCAGCTCTATCTGGTCAGCACACCGATGACGATGGGCCGATCAGAGCCGCTGCTCAGCTGCAAATACACCAAGGTAGGTCTCATCCAGCTCTATCTGGTCAGCACACTGATGACGATGGGCCGATCAGAGCCTCTCAGCTGCAAATACACCAAGGTAGGTCTCATCCAGCTCTATCTGGTCAGCAAACTGATGACGATGGGCCGATCAGAGCCGCTGCTCAGCTGCAAATACACCAAGGTAGGTCTGATCCAGCTCTATCTGGTCAGCACACCGATGACAATGGGCCGATCAGAGCCGCTGCTCAGCTGCAAATACACCAAGGTAGGTCTGATCCAGCTCTATCTGGTCAGCACACCGATGACGATGGGCCGAGCAGAGCCTCTCAGCTGCAAATACACCAAGCTAGCTCTCATCCAGCTCTATCTGGTCAGCACACCGATGACGATGGGCCGATCAGAGCCGCTGCTGCCCAGCTGCAAATACACCAAGGTAGGTCTGATCCAGCTCTATCTGGTCAGCACACCGATGACGATGGGCCGATCAGAGCCGCTGCTCAGCTGCAAATACACCAAGGTAGGTCTGACCCAGCTCTATCTGGTCAGCACACCGATGACGATGGGCCGATCAGAACCGCTGCTCAGCTGCAAATACACCAAGGCAGCTCTCATCCAGCTCGGCTGTGCTCTGTAACAAGTGGTATGAGTCATGCGCGCAGTTCGGCCTGATCAGATTTCACTGAGCAGACGCGTTTATGTGTAACCAGAGGTGAAAACGTCTCGACGAAAACTTGACACACAGTTACGGAAACTCTTGAACGCATGCTACGAAAAGCAACACTCTGACATGCATAAATGTACATACACTAACATGAATTTGCAACGCACAGACAAGCGTGCATTAATTCAAGTTTCCTTTACGTCTTACTCCCTCCCTGCGATGTGTCCACGTGTCTGATTTGCAGGTGGATCACGGCTGTGTTTAACACCTGGGTGTAGGTGTGTGACAACCTTCCCCGTCTGTTGTGTCCTGCTGTGACAGGTGGACCGCGGCTGTGTGTACCCCTCCCCCCTCCCCTCCCCCTCTCCTCCTTCGGCTATGTCCCGGTATGACCAGGTGTGTGGCAACCCTCCCTGTCTGTTGTGTCCTGCTGTGACAGGTGGACCGCGGCTGTGTGTGCCCCCCTCCCCCCCCCTCCTCCTTCGGCTGTGTCCCCGTATGACCAGGTGTGTGGCAACCCTCCCCGTCTGTTGTGTCCTGCTGTAACAGATGGACCGCGGCTGTGTGTGCCCCCCTCCCCCCCCCCCCCCCTCCTCCTTCGGCTGTGTCCCGGTATGACCAGGTGTGTGGTAACCCTCCCTGTCTGTTGTGTCCTGCTGTGGATCGCAGGTGGACCGCGGCTGTGTGTACCCCCCCCCCCTCCCTCCTCCTTCGGCTGTGTCCCGGTATGACCAGGTGTGTGGTAACCCTCCCTGTCTGTTGTGTCCTGCTGTGGATCGCAGGTGGACCGCGGCTGTGTGTACCCCCCCCCCCTCCCTCCTCCTTCGGCTTTGTCCCGGTATGACCAGGTGTGTGGTAACCCTCTCCGTCTGTTGTGTCCTGCTGTGGATCGCAGGTGGACCGCGGCTGTGTGTACCCCCCCCCCCCCCCCCTCCTCCTTCGGCTGTGTCCCGGTATGACCAGGTGTGTGGCAACCCTCCCTGTCTGTTGTGTCCTGCTGTGACAGGTGGACCGCGGCTGTGTGTGCCCCCCCCCCTCCCTCCTCCTTCGGCTGTGTCCCGGTATGACCAGGTGTGTGGCAACCCTCCCTGTCTGTTGTGTCCTGCTGTGGATCGCAGGTGGACCGCGGCTGTGTGTACCCCCCCCCCTCCCTCCTCCTTCGGCTGTGTCCCGGTATGACCAGGTGTGTGGTAACCCTCCCTGTCTGTTGTGTCCTGCTGTGGATCGCAGGTGGACCGCGGCTGTGTGTACCCCCCCCCCCCTCCCTCCTCCTTCGGCTGTGTCCCGGTATGACCAGGTGTGTGGTAACCCTCCCTGTCTGTTGTGTCCTGCTGTGGATCGCAGGTGGACCGCGGCTGTGTGTGCCCCCCTCCCCCCCCTCCCCTCCCCCCTCCTTCGGCTGTGTCCCCGTATGACCAGGTGTGGTAACCCTCCCCGTCTGTTGTGTCCTGCTGTGACAGGTGGACCGCGGCTGTGTGTACCCCCCCCCCTCCCTCCTCCTTCGGCTGTGTCCCGGTATGACCAGGTGTGTGGTAACCCTCCCTGTCTGTTGTGTCCTGCTGTGGATCGCAGGTGGACCGCGGCTGTGTGTACCCCCCCCCCCCCTCCCTCCTCCTTCGGCTGTGTCCCGGTATGACCAGGTGTGTGGTAACCCTCCCTGTCTGTTGTGTCCTGCTGTAACAGATGGACCGCGGCTGTGTGTGCCCCCCTCCCCCCCCCCCTCCTCCTTCGGCTGTGTCCCGGTATGACCAGGTGTGTGGTAACCCTCCCTGTCTGTTGTGTCCTGCTGTGGATCGCAGGTGGACCGCGGCTGTGTGTACCCCCCCCCCCCCCCCCCTCCCCCCTCCTTCGGCTGTGTCCCGGTATGACCAGGTGTGGTAACCCTCTCCGTCTGTTGTGTCCTGCTGTGGACCGCAGGTGGACCGCGGCTGGGACAAGTTCCGCTCGGAGTTCGGCGGCGTGGCTCTATCTCTGTGTCCCGGTATGACCAGGTGTGGTAACCCTCCCCGTCTGTTGTGTCCTGCTGTGGACCGCAGGTGGACCGCGGCTGGGACAAGTTCCGCTCGGAGTTCGGCGGCGTGGCTCTATCTCTGTGTCCCGGTATGACCAGGTGTGGTAACCCTCCCCGTCTGTTGTGTCCTGCTGTGGACCGCAGGTGGACCGCGGCTGGGACAAGTTCCGCTCGGAGTTCGGCGGCGTGGCTCTATCTCTGTGTCCCGGTATGACCAGGTGTGTGGTAACCCTCCCTGTCTGTTGTGTCCTGCTGTGGACCGCAGGTGGACCGCGGCTGGGACAAGTTCCGCTCGGAGTTCGGCGGCGTGGCTCAGCTTGTCGAGCTGAGTTTCAGCGAGCTGACGGTGCAGCTGCACCAGGCGGCACTCTGCTCTCTGATGGCCTTCGGAGACGCCCTTTCCAGACAGCTGAGCAGCATTGGTCCCGGACCGCCGGCGGTACCGGCGGTACCGGCGGCTCCGGGGGCGACGGATACCGCGCCGGAGACACGCGCCGGTCAGTCCCGGGCCCGTGGACGCGTGGTGGTATAGCAGGATGCTGTGTAGTGTTCACCACACCTACTGCAAATTAAGGGTTATTCGCTGTTCTAACAGGTACCCAATTATTTAGTAATGCATTCCGAGTACGTGTGCAGGTAGGCACATTCCGATGGATGTGAGTGAATTGATGGTTGACAACATTATCACAAAGGGTTAACAACATTATCACAAATGGTTGACACCATTATCACAAAGGGTTAACAACATTATCACAAATGGTAGACAACATTTTCACAAATGGTTATTAACATTATCACAATCAAATGTCGTAGGGTGAGACCGCGATACTCGGAGCGTGCTGTGTGCAGGTGTTGACGCGGTGCGAACCTGCCCGGTCGTGTAACTGTCCACCGTGTCTGCCTCCGACAGCGGTGCAGCGCCGGCCCGGCTCCGGCGGGGACGACATCGACGTCCGGCTGGACGCCTGCTTTAACGACTTCCGCGTGCAGCTGTCGTCCTGCCGGGTGTGGGTGGCCGGCCTGGACATGGCCAACCTGCAGCTGGGTGCCGAGCTGCGTCCGGGCCGGACCCAGCTGGCGGCCAGTCTGAGTCAGTTCTCCGTCACCGACCTGACGCCCAACATCAGACGAGATAAGGTGGGCACGCCGCGGGTGTAACGGGGCACGGTAAGGTAGGACCTCTCCGATCAGGGGATACGGGGGCGAAATCCAGTGCCGGCTGGCTGCTGCCGTCGCTTATATTCCTTTGTTTAGTCAGTGTTAAAATTCCAGCTGTCGCCGTCTTACGAGGACCTGCACCTGAGTCTGCCCGTCATACCCAGCGTGTGCCGTTGTTAGGGCTGTAATGATCATACCCAGCGTGTGCCGTTGTTAGGGCTGTAGTGATCATACCCAGCGTGTGCCGGTGTTAGGGCCGGAGTGACCATACCCGGCGTGTGCCGTTGTTAGGGCTGTAATGATCATACCCAGCGTGTGCCGTTGTTAGGGCTGTAGTGATCATACCCAGCGTGTGCCGGTGTTAGGGCCGGAGTGACCATACCCAGCGTGTGCCGTTGTTAAGGCTGTAAGTGATCATACCCAGCGTGTGCCGTTGTTAGGGCCGGAGTGATCATACCCAGCGTGTGCCGGTGTTAGGGCTGTAGTGATCATACCCAGCGTTTGCCGTTGTTAGGGCTGTAGTGTTCATACCCATCGTGTGCCGGTGTTAGGGCTGTAGTGATCATTCCCAGCGTGTGCCGGTGTTAGGGCTGTAGTGATCATACCCAGCGTGTGCCGGTGTTAGGGCTGTAGTGACCCATTTCACTGTGTGCCGGTGTTAGGGCTGTAGTGATCATACCCAGCGTGTGCCGTTGTTAGGGCTGTAGTGATCATACCCAGCGTGTGCCGGTGTTAGGGCTGTAGTGATCATACCCAGCGTGTGCCGGTGTTAGGGCTGTAGTGACCCATTTCACTGTGTGCCGTTGTTAGGGCTGTAGTGATCATACCCAGTGTGTGCCGGTGTTAGGGCTGTAGTGATCATACCCAGCGTGTGCCGGTGTTAGGGCTGTAGTGATCATACCCAGCGTGTGCCGGTGTTAGGGCTGTAGTGATCATACCCAGCGTGTGCCGGTGTTAGAGCTGTAGTGATCATACCCAGCGTGTGCCGTTGTTAGGGCTGTAGTGATCCATTTCGCTGTGTGCCGGTGTTAGGGCTGTAATGATCATTCCCAGCGTGTGCCCGTGTTAGAGCTGTAGTGATCATACCCAGCGTGTGCCGGTGTTAGGGCTGGAGTGATCATACCCAGCGTGTGCCGGTGTTAGGGCTGTAGTGTTCATACCCAGCGTGTGCCGGTGTTAGGGCTGTAGTGATCATACCCAGCGTGTGCCGTTGTTAGGGCTGTAGTGATCATACCCAGCGTGTGCCGTTGTTAGGGCTGTAGTGATCATAACCAGTGTGTGCCGGTGTTAGGGCTGTAGTGTTCATACCCAGCGTGTGCCGGTGTTAGGGCTGTAAGTGATCATACCCAGCGTGTGCCGTTGTTAAGGCCGGAGTGATCATACCCAGCGTGTGCCGTTGTTAAGGCTGTAGTGATCCATTGCACTGTGTGCTGGTGTTAGGACTGTAGTGATCATACCCAGCGTGTGCCGGTGTTAGGGCTGTAGTGATCATACCCAGCGTTTGCCGGTGTTAGGGCTGTAGTGACCATACCCAGCGTGTGCCGGTGTTAGGGCTGTAGTGACCATACCCAGCGTGTGCCGTTGTTAGGGCTGTAGTGATCATACCCAGCGTATGCCGGTGTTAGGACTGTAGTGATCATACCCAGCGTGTGCCGTTGTTAGGGCTGTAGTGATCCATTGCACTGTGTGCTGGTGTTAGGGCTGTAGTGACCATACCCAGCGTGTGCCGGTGTTAGGGCTGTAGTGACCATACCCAGCGTGTGCCGTTGTTAGGGCTGTAGTGATCATACCCAGCGTATGCCGGTGTTAGGACTGTAGTGATCATACCCAGCGTGTGCCGTTGTTAGGGCTGTAGTGATCATACCCAGCGTGTGCCGGTGTTAGGGCTGTAGTGTTCATACCCAGCGTGTGCCGGTGTTAGGGCTGTAATGATCATACCCAGCGTGTGCCGGTGTTAGGACTGTAGTGATCATACCCAGCGTGTGCCGTTGTTAGGGCTGTAGTGATCCATTTCACTGTGTGCTGGTGTTAGGGCTGTAGTGATCATACCCAGCGTGTGCCGTTGTTAGGGCTGTAGTGTTCATACCCAGCGTGTGCCGTTGTTAGGGCTGTAGTGTTCATACCCAGGGTGTGCCGGTGTTAGGGCTGTAGTGTTCATACCCAGCGTGTGCCGATGTTAGGGCTGTAGTGATCATACCCAGCGTGTGCCGTTGTTAGGGCCGGAGTGATCATACCCAGCGTGTGCCGGTGTTAGGGCTGTAGTGATCATGCCCAGCGTGTGCCGTTGTTAGGGCTGTAGTGATCATACCCAGCGTGTGCCGGTGTTAGGGCTGTAGTGTTCATACCCAGCGTGTGCCGGTGTTAGGGCTGTAAGTGATCATACCCAGCGTGTGTCGTTGTTAAGGCCGGAGTGATCATACCCAGCGTGTGCCGTTGTTAAGGCCGGAGTGATCATACCCAGCGTTTGCCGGTGTTAGGACAGGAGTGATCCATTTCGCTGTGTGCCGTTGTTAGGGCTGTAGTGATCCATTTCGATGTGTGCCGTCGTTAGGGCTGTAGTGATCATACCCAGCGTGTGCCGGTGTTAGGGCTGTAGTGTTCATACCCAGCGTGTGCCGGTGTTAGGGCTGTAAGTGATCATACCCAGCGTGTGCCGTTGTTAAGGCCGGAGTGATCATACCCAGCGTGTGCCGTTGTTAGGGCTGGAGTGGTCATACCCAGCGTGTGCCGTTGTTAGGGCTGTAGTGATCATACCCAGCGTGTGCCGATGTTAGGGCTGTAGTGATCATACCCAGCGTGTGCCGGTGTTAGGGCCGGAGTGATCATACCCAGCGTGTGCCGGTGTTAGGGCTGTAAGTGATCATACCCAGCGTGTGCCGTTGTTAAGGCCGGA
This sequence comes from Chirona hameri, assembly GCA_036785665.1. Classification (NCBI taxonomy): domain Eukaryota; kingdom Metazoa; phylum Arthropoda; class Thecostraca; order Balanomorpha; family Balanidae; genus Chirona; species Chirona hameri. Next base: position 58,922 of record JAXIVJ010001928.1, on the reverse strand, counting down.
GTGATCATACCCAGCGTGTGCCGGTGTTAGGGCTGTAATGATCATACCCAGCGTGTGCCGGTGTTAGGGCCGGAGTGATCATACCCAGCGTGTGCCGGTGTTAGGGCTGTAGTGTTCATACCCAGCGTGTGCCGATGTTAGGGCTGTAGTGATCATACCCAGCGTGTGCCGATGTTAGGGCCGGAGTGATCATACCCAGCGTGTGCCGGTGTTAGGGCTGTAATGATCATACCCAGCGTGTGCCGGTGTTAGGGCTGTAGTGTTCATACCCAGCGTGTGCCGTTGTTAGGGCTGTAGTGATCCATTTCGCTATGTGCCGGTGTTAGGGCTGTAATGATCATACCCAGCGTGTGCCGGTGTTAGGGCTGTAGTGTTCATACCCAGCGTGTGCCGTTGTTAGGGCTGGAGTGATCATACCCAGCGTGTGCCGTTGTTAGGGCTGGAGTGATCCATTGCACTGTGTGCCGTTGTTAGGGCTGTAATGATCATACCCAGCGTGTGCCGGTGTTAGGGCTGGAGTGATCATGCCGTTGTTAGGGCCGGAGTGACCATACCCAGCGTGTGCCGGTGTTAGGGCTGAAGTGATCATACCCAGCGTGTGCCGTTGTTAGGGCCGGAGTGACCATACCCAGCGTGTGCCGTTGTTAGGGCTGGAGTGATCATACCCAGCGTGTGCCGTTGTTAGGGCTGGAGTGATCATACCCAGCGTGTGCCGGTGTTACGGCTGTAAGTGATCATACCCAGCGTGTGCCGTTGTTAAGGCCGGAGTGATCATACCCAGCGTGTGCCGTTGTTAGGGCCGGAGTGAGCCATTTCACTCCTGTCGCCCATCCTGTTATGTTCTGTGACGTCCATCCCCATGACGATAGGGCGTGGTGAGGGAGGAGGGTTGGTGGATACAATAACCCGCTGGCCCGCTGACCTCATGTGCTCAGTATGACCTCGGCTGACCCCAGGCGCTGAGTATGACCTCGGCTGACCCCAGGCGCTGAGTATGACCTCGGCTGACCCCAGGCGCTGATTATGACCTCTGCTGACCTCTGCTGACCTCAGGTGCTCAGTATGACGGCTGCTGACCTCAGGTGCTGAGTACGACCTCTGCTGACCCCAGGTGCTCAGTATGACGGCTGACCCCAGGCGCTGAGTATGACCTCGGCTGACCCCAGGCGCTGAGTATGACCTCGGCTGACCTCAGGTGCTCAGTATGACGGCTGACCCCAGGCGCTGAGTATGACCTCGGCTGACCCCAGGCGCTGAGTATGACCTCGGCTGACCTCAGGTGCTCAGTATGACGGCTGACCCCAGGCGCTGAGTATGACCTCGGCTGACTCCAGGCGCTGAATATGACCTCGGCTGACCTCATGTGCTGAGTATGACCTCGGATGACCCCAGGCGCTGAGTATGACCTCTGCTGACCTGAGGTGCTGAGTATGACCTCGGCTGACCTCAGGTGCTCAGTATGACGGCTGATCCCAGGCGCTGAGTATGACCTCTGCTGACCTCTGCTGACCTGAGGTGCTCAGTATGACCTCTGCTGACCTCTGCTGACCTCTGCTGACCGCAGGTGCTCAGTATCACGTCTGACGAGGTGTTCCGGGCCGAGCTGCAGCTGTATAGTCGCCCCCCGGAGCCGGTGCCGCCCTCGTTCGTCGACCTGGAGCTGTCGGCTCAGCTGGGAGGGATGCGGCTGCTCTTCACAAACCGGTTCATCACAGACGTGCTGGTGCGTTAACCCTGTTAGCGGCAGGCTCCTTTCTACCCCCATTAGTGGCAGGGGGGGGGGGGGAATTCGCCCCCCGGAGATCTCGAGATCTACCCGTCCGAATTTCACAAATCAAACGGCGTTCGATTTCCCTCAACACGATCTACATTTATAAAACATCCTAAATCTATGATATGGGACAAAACTAACCAAATTAGAGGTATATTTGATCCACCACAGCTCCTATGTTTATCAGCCGATTTGAACGCAACTAATGGGAATCGATAGATATTGAATTGGGGATTGATATATGACGGTGACTTTGTAAAATTCACAAATCATAGGCGTTTGCAGGTCACTAAATATGGGGTAAAATAAATGTCTTATAAAACAGTTTTTTATCAATTAAATGGTGTGTTATTGTGACATTGGACACAACAGTTATAAAACATATTTGCATCCATAGGCGGTGCCAAGCTAGAGAAAAAGGGAGGCAAAATATCCAAAAACTTCCTGTAAACCTCTCCTTTTCAAGTCCCTGAAACCGCCTCTGCCGTGCAATATTTATTATAGTTCACTAAAATCAACTAATTTGCTCTTGTTTCAATCACCATAAACCTATGTAACTCCTTTGTACTTCAGGCAGTTAGGAAGAAGTCGTGAAGATCGCATCTCCATGTTATCGCCAAATATCGCCGAAAAAAAACTTAAAAAACGGACCCTGGAACCGCCTCTGTTAGGAACTCAATTTGTTTACTCCACATGCGTAATTCAATTATAGGAAAAGTCCCAAAATTGCATGGGTCTGCTCCCAGCCGTTCGTGAGATATCTGATATCTGCGAAAAACCTGAGGGGTGGGCAGAATCTGCCCCCCGCCACTAATATGGTTAAACAGTACAGCTGTTGTTCCTTGCTGTTTTTTTTCTTCATAGGGTGACTTCAAAGGTCTCCGTAATATTGCAACAAGTATTGTGTTGATATCGTGTTGAGCAGTTGCAGACCCCACCGTGGCAATTGAGAACTCCCACGATCGATATCTCACTTTCGCAGAGTAAGAAAAATGACTTACCGAGTGGGGTGTTTCGAGCGATGGCGATGGAGCACATCGCGTCATACGAGGGTCATGTTCGCACCTATACAGACGGTTCTAAGACAGACCAAGGAGTAGGCTGTGCTTTTGTGAGTAGTGACGATACAAGGTCTTTCATTTTTCCAAAACAAGCGTCCGTGTTTACATCCGAGCTTATAGGCCTGGTGAAAGCGCTCTGTTTTATTGAAGTAGGTATGCCTCTTTACACCTTATTTTAACGGACTCTCTAAGTAGCCTTTTGGCACTAAACCCCTTTTACAGGATGTTTTTAGGCGTATCACCGAATTACATCAGGCAGGTAAACAGGTTACTCTCTGCTGGATCCCAGTCACGTGGGAATACATGGGAATGAGCTGGCGGACGCTGCTGCAAAGCGTGCTGCTCAGGTGCGGTGTACGCGACGTTTGCCCCTTCCAGCGATATATTTATTTCCGGCCATCACTGCATCTCTACAAGGCAAATGGCAACAAGTGTGGGATGGAGCAGGCAGAAATAAACTAGGGGAAATAAAGCCAAGGCTGGGCGTCTGGCACTCCAGTTCCCGCAAAGTTAGGAGGGATTAAAAAAAATTGTAGGCTACGCATCGGCCTGACCTATGCAACTCACGGTTATCTAGTGTGTTATGACAGCAGGCCAATCTGTCCTCGCTGTGGGTCGATACTCTCCGTAAAACATATGCTGGTTGTATGTCCGCCCTTCGCTGCTGAACGATCGCGCTTCTTCGTCCAGACTTCTTCTCCTCTAACTTTGTGTCAGTTTGTAGGGGACGACTCAGCAGCTATTCAGACAGATCGATTGTTTGCCTTCATCTCAGCCACCGGAATACCTATAGTATATATACCATAGTGACAAGATGAACTTCGTCATACTGAGGCGCCAAGTGACCATAAGTAGTCGGTGCGCCCAAAACCCCCAATCATCATGATCCTGTACCTGTGTCAGTGTGTCTGTGTATCTGTACCCCGTGTTCGTCCGGCTGTCGTCAGGCGTTCATGCAGCCGTTCTCGGCTACCCAAGCGGCGCTGGCGGAGGCCTCTCAGACGGCCGCGGAGGCGGCGCAGCTCGCCATGCAGAACGCCTACGCGCAGGCCTTCAAAGCCAAACTGGCCATCACCATGAAGGTCAGTCGGCGCGATGTGGTAACCATGGTGACTGTATCGCTCGTAGAAGTTTCCTGCTCAGAACGAATAGTGCACGTTTTTCGTTTCTATCATTCTGACATCATAGCGCTGTTCACTTTTTAGACGGTCCCGTGGAAGTGAGTGGCACAGAGTTGCAACATAGGATTAAGTCATAACATATAACTCTTAACGCAGAATTACAGTGTCGGTGTGCGCCGGCCGTCCCTTGTAGAGACTGTACCTGTATGCTACGTGACGGATGATCGCTAAACTGGCTGTAAGCTTGTGCACAGCTGAGATAATCTGGCCTGTGTGTGCGGCAGGCACCCGTGATCGTGGTGCCTCAGAACTCCAGCTCGGACTGGGCCCTGGTGGCCGACCTGGGAAACCTCAGCGTCAACAACTCCTTGGAGTTAGGACCGCATTACAAACACGGCGCCCCCGCCGTGATGGACGTGATGACGCTGAAGCTGGACAACCTGCAGTTCTCCAGGTGAGCGGGCGGCATCAGACGCACTATAAATATATCGCGTGCATGGAATCAAATGTCCGAGGACTGTTAACCAACTACCTGGTGACGGCTCTATGGCGGCTGAACACCACCCCGCCTTCTCTCTGCCGACAGGGGCCGCCTGGGCTCGGACGGCGCCGTGCTCTCCGAGTGCCTGATCCTGAAGCCGGTCACCATGTCGGTGCAGGTCACACGCAACCTGAGCACCAGCTGGTACAAGGACCAGCCGGAGGTCGACATACTCGCCAAGCTCGGCGACCTGGCGGTCAGTCAGCTGAGCTGGGTCACCGGCCAGTCACCGAGACACCCCCCCCCACCCCCCCCCCCCCCCACCCCCCCCCCCCCCCCCCCCCACCCCCACCCCCACACACACACAAACACACACAAACACACACACACGCGCACGCGCACGCGCACGCGCACGCGCACGCGCACGCGCACGCGCACGCGCACGCGCACTTTATGCTGTTGTTCATAGCAGTTTACGTATTATTGTGATAGGTTAGTCGATATAGTTTTGTGTTGCCTGCTGTCGGCCCGCCGGACAGTGTGACGGGTGCTCCCGGCCGCCGTCTGCCGGATTGTCTGACATCAGCTCTCCGTTCTGTGGTCAGGTGGTGCTCAGCGAACAGGACTACGCGCAGATCATGTGCACTCTGACGGAGAATCTCTCTGAGCCGGGCACGGCCGGGCTGGACGCGCTGCCGCCCACCGCGGGCGGGGGCGGCGGTGGGCGGTCGCAGCCGGTCGCCGCTGTCACTGCCGTGGCCCAGCTGGAGACGATGGCAGACGTCAGCCCGGCCGCCCCCGCCGCCGCCGCCGCCGCCGCCGCCGCCGCCGCCGCCGCCGCCGCCGCCGCCGCCGCCGGCCAGGACGGAGAGGTCGTCACCAAACTGAAGTTCAGCTTCGACTGGACGTTTGTCGGAATCGAGCTGTTCGCCAGCTCCATGGCTGAGAAGGTGGGCGACGGATGGGGCCAGCCAGGACATTACACCACTATTGTTTTGGCTGTAGTTTTAGTGGCTGTGTTGGTTTGAATAATCTTGGATAATAATGTGAATGGCTCAAACTTTGTTTTATCGCGCATTATAACGGTCAATGGTCGGTCACGTGCACGATTTTCAGCATCCATATTCTACCATATTCGATGCTATTTTCTTCACAGTGTTATGTTTCAGCTTGCAATCGTACCACCGAATGTACACAGACCAGCATCTGTTGACATGGCTCGTCGGTAGGGAGGTTTAACTGCCTGGTCGCGGGGAGGGGGGGGGGGGGGATGGCGGGTGTCGTCTGTTGGGGCGTCAGTTGATCTCTCTCTTTCCCTCGCCGCGTTCTCTCCCTGTGCCAACAGACGATGGAGGAGTGTAAGAGCAGCCGGTGGTCGCTGGTCGTCTCTCTGACCCCTCTCCCTGAGCCAACAAACGATGGAGGAGTGTAAGACCAGTCGGTGGTCGCTGGGCGTCTCTGACCTCTCTCCCTGTACCAACAGACGAAGGAGGAGTGTAAGACCAGCCGGTGGTCGCTGGTCGTCTCTGACCCCTCTCCCTGTGCCAGCAGACGATGGAGGAGTGTAAGACCAGCCGGAGGTCGCCGGGCGTCTCTGACCTCTCTCCCTGTACCAACAGACGATGGAGGAGTGTAAGAGCAGCCGGTGGTCGCTGGGTGTGTCTCTGACCCCTCTCCCTGTACCGACAGACGATGGAGGAGTGTAAGACCAGTCGGTGGTCGCTGGGCACGTTCGGACTCCACCAGCTGGCCGTGGCCGGACAGATGGAGTCGGACGGAGCGCTCCACTGTCGCGTCTCTCTGGACGACTGTGTGCTGCAGGACACTCGGGCAGGTCGGTACCAACAGCTCCCTCCTCTGACACACGGGCAGGTCGGTACCAACAGCTCCCTCCCTCCTCTGACACACGGACAGGTCGGTACCAACAGTTCCCTCCCTCCTCTGACACACGGGCAGGTCGGTACCAACAGCTCCCTCCCTCCTCTGACACACGGGCAGGTCGGTACCAACAGCTCCCTCCCTCCTCTGACACACGGGCAGGTCGGTACCAACAGCTTCCTCCCTCCTCTGACACTCGGGCAGGTCGGTACCAACAGCTCCCTCCTCTGACACACGGGCAGGTCGGTACCAACAGCTCCCTCCTCTGACACACGGGCAGGTCGGTACCAACAGCTCCCTCCCTCCTCTGACACACGGGCAGGTCGGTACCAACAGCTCCCTCCCTCCTCTGACACACGGGCAGGTCGGTACCAACAGCTCCCTCCCTCCTCTGACACACGGACAGGTCGGTACCAACAGCTCCCTCCCTCCTCTGACACATACGGGCAGGTCGGTACCAACAGCTCCCTCCCTCCTCTGACACACGGGCAGGTCGGTACCAACAGCTCCCTCCCTCCTCTGACACACGGGCAGGTCGGTACCAACAGCTCCCTCCCTCCTCTGACACATACGGGCAGGTCGGTACCAACAGCTCCCTCCTCTGACACACGGGCAGGTCGGTACCAACATCTCCCTCCTCTGACACACGGGCAGGTCGGTACCAACAGCTCCCTCCCTCCTCTGACACATACGGGCATGTCGGTACCAACAGCTCCCTCCTCTGACACACGGGCAGGTCGGTACCAACAGCTCCCTCCTCTGACACACGGGCAGGTCGGTACCAACAGCTCCCTCCCTCCTCTGACACACGGGCAGGTCGGTACCAACAGCTCCCTCCCTCCTCTGACACATACGGGCAGGTCGGTACCAACAGCTCCCTCCTCTGACACACGGGCAGGTCGGTACCAACATCTCCCTCCTCTGACACACGGGCAGGTCGGTACCAACAGCTCCCTCCAGGCCACACGGGCAGGTCGGTACCAACAGCTCCCTCCTCTGACACACGGGCAGGTCGGTACCAACAGCTCCCTCCAGGACACACGGGCAGGTCGGTACCAACAGCTCCCTCCTCTGACACACGGGCAGGTCGGTACCAACAGCTCCCTCCCTCCTCTGACACACGGGCAGGTCGGTGCCAACAGCTCCCTCCCTCCTCTGGCACACGGGCAGGTCGGTACCAACAGCTCCCTCCTCTGACACCCGGGCAGGTCGGTACCAACAGCTCCCTCCAGGACACACGGGCAGGTCGGTACCAACAGCTCCCTCCTCTGACACACGGGCAGGTCGGTACCAACATCTCCCTCCTCTGACACACGGGCAGGTCGGTACCAACAGCTCTCTCCCTCCTCTGACACACGGGCAGCTCTGACACACGGGCAGGTCGGTACCAACAGCTCCCTCCCTCCTCTGACACACGGGCAGGTCGGTACCAACAGCTCCCTCCCTCCTCTGACACACGGACAGGTCGGTACCAACAGCTCCCTCCCTCCTCTGACACATACGGGCAGGTCGGTACCAACAGCTCCCTCCCTCCTCTGACACACGGGCAGGTCGGTACCAACAGCTCCCTCCCTCCTCTGACACACGGGCAGGTCGGTACCAACAGCTCCCTCCCTCCTCTGACACATACGGGCAGGTCGGTACCAACAGCTCCCTCCTCTGACACACGGGCAGGTCGGTACCAACATCTCCCTCCTCTGACACACGGGCAGGTCGGTACCAACAGCTCCCTCCAGGACACACGGGCAGGTCGGTACCAACAGCTCCCTCCTCTGACACACGGGCAGGTCGGTACCAACAGCTCCCTCCAGGACACACGGGCAGGTCGGTACCAACAGCTCCCTCCTCTGACACACGGACAGGTCGGTACCAACAGCTCCCTCCCTCCTCTGACACACGGGCAGGTCGGTGCCAACAGCTCCCTCCCTCCTCTGGCACACGGGCAGGTCGGTACCAACAGCTCCCTCCTCTGACACCCGGGCAGGTCGGTACCAACAGCTCCCTCCAGGACACACGGGCAGGTCGGTACCAACAGCTCCCTCCTCTGACACACGGGCAGGTCGGTACCAACATCTCCCTCCTCTGACACACGGGCAGGTCGGTACCAACAGCTCTCTCCCTCCTCTGACACACGGGCAGCTCTGACACACGGGCAGGTCGGTACCAACAGCTCCCTCCCTCCTCTGACACACGGGCAGGTCGGTACCAACAGCTCCCTCCTCTGACACACGGGCAGGTCGGTACCAACAGCTCCCTCCTCTGACACACGGGCAGGTCGGTACCAACAGTTCCCTCCCTCCTCTGACACACGGGCAGGTCGGTACCAACAGCTCCCTCCCTCCTCTGACACACGGGCAGGTCGGTACCAACAGCTCCCTCCCTCCTCTGACACACGGGCAGGTCGGTACCAACAGCTCCCTCCCTCTTCGGACACACGGGCAGGTCGGCACCAACAGCTCTCTCCCTCCTCTAACACACGGGCAGGTCGGTACCAACAGCTCCCTCCAGGACACACGGGCAGGTCGGTACCAACAGCTCCCTCCCTCCTCTGACACACGGGCAGGTCGGTACCAACAGCTCCCGAGGGACACACGGGCAGGTCGGTACTATCAGCTCCCTCCCTCCTCTGACACACGGGCAGGTCGGTACCAACAGCTCCCTCCTCTGACACACGGGCAGGTCGGTACTATTAGCTCCCTCCCTCCTCTGACACACGGGCAGGTCGGTACCAACAGCTCCCTCCTCTGACACACGGGCAGGTCGGTACCAACAGCTCCCTCCCTCCTCTGACACACGGACAGGTCGGTACCAACAGTTCCCTCCCTCCTCTGACACATGGGCAGGTCGGTACCAACAGCTCCCTCCTCTGACACACGGGCAGGTCGGTACCAACAGCTCCCTCCCTCCTCTGACACACGGGCAGGTCGGTACCAACAGCTCCCCAGTGTCCTGAAATTGTTTTTTGCAAGACTGTGATGAATGCTGAGAGGACGTCACTATTCCAGAAGGAGGTGGGTATTGAGGTTCAAATTTGTATGATAATTACCCAAAATGGATGCTTCGGGCGGTCAGTTTGTTGTATATTTAACCAAAAATAGCTGTTCCGATAATTTAAAACTAAGCGTGTGTTAAAGGCGTGACTTGTTTTTAATACTATTTTGCTCGATCGCTAGTGACGTCGTTTCGATGGCAAGTGACGTGACAAAAAAGTGTATTTGGGTGTGGCTTTCCGCTCATATTTGTGAAATTCAGGACACTGCAGCTCCCTCCCTGCTCTGACACACGGGCAGGTCGGTACCAACAGCTCCCTCCCTCCTCTGACACACGGGCAGGTCGGTACCAACAGCTCCCTCCCTCCTCTGACACACGGGCAGGTCGGTACCAACAGCTCCCTCCCTCCTCTGACACACGGGCAGGTCGGTACTATCAGCTCCCTCCCTCCTCTGACACACGGGCAGGTCGGTACCAACAGCTCCCTCCTCTGACACACGGGCAGGTCGGTACGATCAGCTCCCTCCTTCCTCTGACACACGGGCAGGTCGGTACCAACAGCTCCCTCCTCTGACACACGGGCAGGTCGGTACCAACAGCTCCCTCCCTCCTCTGACACACGGGCAGGTCGGTACCAACAGCTCCCTCCTCTGACACCCGGGAAGGTCGGTACCAACAGCTCCCTCCTCTGACACACGGGCAGGTCAGTACCAACAGCTCCCTCCCTCCTCTGACACACGGGCAGGTCGGTACCAACAGCTCCCTCCCTCCTCTGACACCCGGGCAGGTCGGTACTATCAGCTCCCTCCCTCCTCTGACACACGGGCAGGTCGGTACCAACAGCTCCCTCCTCTGACACACGGGCAGGTCGGTACTATCAGCTCCCTCCCTCCTCTGACACACGGGCAGGTCGGTACCAACAGCTCCCTCCCTCCTCTGACACACGGGCAGGTCGGTACCAACAGTTCCCTCCCTCCTCTGACACACGGGCAGGTCGGTACCAACAGCTCCCTCCTCTGACACACGGGCAGGTCGGTACCAACAGCTCCCTCCCTCCTCTGACATACGGGCAGGTCGGTACCAACAGCTCCCTCCCTCCTCTGACACACGGGCAGGTCGGCACCAACAGCTCTCTCCCTCCTCTGACACTCGGGCAGGTCGGTACCAACAGCTCCCTCCAGGACACGGGCAGGTCGGTACCAACAGCTCCCTCCCTCCTCTGACACACGGGCAGGTCGGTACCAACAGCTCCCTCCCTCCTCTGACACACGGGCAGGTCGGTACTATCAGCTCCCTCCCTCCTCTGACACACGGGCAGGTCGGTACCAACAGCTCCCTCCTCTGACACACGGGCAGGTCGGTACTATCAGCTCCCTCCCTCCTCTGACACACGGGCAGGTCGGTACCAACAGCTCCCTCCTCTGACACACGGGCAGGTCGGTACCAACAGCTCCCTCCTCTGACACCCGGGAAGGTCGGTACCAACAGCTCCCTCCTCTGACACCCGGGAAGGTCGGTACCAACAGCTCCCTCCTCGGACACACGGGCAGGTCGGTACCAACAGCTCCCTCCCTCCTCTGACACACGGGCAGGTCGGTACCAACAGCTCCCTCCTCTGACACCCGGGAAGGTCGGTACCAACAGCTCCCTCCTCTGACACACGGGCAGGTCGGTACCAACAGCTCCCTCCCTCCTCTGACACACGGGCAGGTCGGTACCAACAGCTCCCTCCTCTGACACACGGGCAGGTCGGTACCAACAGCTCCCTCCTCTGACACCCGGGAAGGTCGGTACCAACAGCTCCCTCCTCTGACACACGGGCAGGTCGGTACCAACAGCTCCCTCCTCTGACACACGGGCAGGTCGGTACCAACAGCTCCCTCCTCTGACACACGGGCAGGTCGGTACCAACAGCTCCCTCCTCTGACACACGGGCAGGTCGGTACCAACAGTTCCCTCCCTCCTCTGACACCCAGGAAGGTCGGTACTAACAGCTCCCTCCTCTGACACACGGGCAGGTCGGTACCAACAGCTCCCTCCCTCCTCTGACACACGGGCAGGTCGGTACCAACAGCTCCCTCCCTCCTCTGACACACGGGCAGGTCGGTACCAACAGCTCCTTCCCTCCTCTGACACACGGGCAGGTCGGTACCAACAGCTCCCTCCCTCCTCTGACACACGGGCAGGTCGGTACCAACAGCTCCCTCCTCTGACACACGGGCAGGTCGGTACCAACAGCTCCCTCCAGGACACACGGGCAGGTCGGTACCAACAGCTCCCTCCCTCCTCTGACACACGGGCAGGTCGGTACTATCAGCTCCATCACTATCAACTCCTCTCTTCACTGGGGGTACTTGATCTGCCCGCACCCTTCGCAACGTCACGCCGCCAGCCGGCTGAGTTCGGACGGCCCACAACGAGCTATGAGATGCTTCACTCTGTTAGTTTGGTCATATGGTTGAGAAACTGCTACAACTTGAGGCCAACCCATGAGCCATGGGGTCCTTGTCGGTGAAGGGCAGTCTTTCGTAGGTGACATGCTACAAAATGCGTTAATATTTTGGTTCAACCTAAGCCACTCCGCTCCTCGATTTAATCTGCGTAACTGCTTCTGGAGACCGTTTAGCGCGCAGCACGTCCGTGTATCGTGTGGGAGTGTGAGCGTTGATCCGTGCACTCTACGTGTCCGGCAGATACAAATACCTGCTTCCCACGGCTGATGGAGAAGGTGACGCGGGCCGGCAAGCCGAGGGCGCGCATGATCGACGTCCAGTACAGCCAGAAGGCCAGCCAGGACAAGGACTGTGAGTTGGCAAGGTGCTGTGTATCGGTGTTCAGCTCATTAGCGTTCTGTATTACGAGTCGCATTGAAATCAAACTGAATCAATGTTTACGCTAAAGTTGCATTGTGAAGCAAATGTGGAACAAAGACTCTCCCCGCCTAGAAGTGTTTAGAAGTGCTCAGTGGTTACTTCCCAGGCCTTTTGTGCAAGACCCGTCTTCATATACGTTAGTGTCTGATCTTTCTCCTGAAGTTCGAAAACCGCCTGACCTGTGCTCGTTTCCGGCTGATTGCAGTGCAGGCGCGGGTGTCGAGCGTGTCTCTGATCCTGTTCCTGCCGTACCTGATGATGCTGATGGAGTTCTTCACCAAGAACATGCCGGAGCAGCAGCCCGACAGGCGGCCAACAGGCTCCCCGGTCGCCGCCTCCAAGCCGTGAGTCAAGCCGCCGAATGTGAGGGTAGTGGGTACGGTGCTGCTGCTACGTGTCTGCTGGCTTCCGATTTGTTTCTCTAGTTTTCGACTACGGAACTAAGAGGAGAAAAGGTGCAGGGAAGCATGTTACAGGATTAGGTACCATTTTTGTCATTCCTGCTCTGTGAACTATGTCGTGTGCCGTCTGACCGTCCGTCTGGCTCGCAGGACGGCCGGTAAGCCGCAGCGCCCCACTACACTGGAGGCGCCTCCCAGGACCCCCAGTGGCACCGGCGGCGCCGGAGCGGCGGCTCCGGCCGGCCTACTCACCCTGCAGCTGACCGTGGACCGGCCCGACATCGCCCTGGTCGAGGACCTCAGCGACATCAACACCCGCGCCGTCGTGTTCGACGTGAGTGGGCCCGCTGCCGGCCGTCCGGTCGATCGGCAGTTGTGCTGCTTTGCTTGGCGGTATGAATGCGTTCACCGATATGGGGGGGGGGGGGGGGAGATAGTTTATCCGTTCGCTCACGACGTACGGTTGGTAGAGTATCGGACTAGAAACTCGCCACCCGGTAAGGTGAGTTCGAGTCGCATTGGCGCTAAATATCCGTCTGATCCCGCCTTGTGTCATCAGAATGAGATCCGTCTGACCTCGTCCTATGTCTCGACAGAACGAGATCCGCCTGAAGGTGCAGCAGACGCCGGAGAAGATGAGCGTGATGGGCGACATCAGCAGGATCCAGCTGTTCACCTGCATCTACAACCCGGCAGAGCGCGACGCCACCATGAACGAGGTCAGTCCCGTGGCCGGCCCGACATCGGGCAGGGCCAGACGAGGGACACTGCCGGACACCACAGAACACCACGGGACACCACGGGATACCACGGGATACCACGGGATACCACGGGATACCACGGGATACCACGGGATACCACGGGATACCACGGGATACCACGGGATACCACGGGATACCGTGGGACACCGTGTGGCACCGTGTGGCACCGTGTGGCACCGTGTGGCACCACGGGGCACTAGGGGACATCATGGGACAATGAAACACTATGGGGCACTACGGGACGTCATTGGACACCATGGGACACTATGGGACACTATGAGCGATGTTGGGCAGTTGTTTCTGAGCCGGGCAGCGTTTTAGAAGCTGGGGGTCGACAGATCGACCGACAGATGACAGCTGACAGATCGACCAAGCCATGGCACCGTACACCTCAGATTTCGATAAAACTACGTGGCGGAGGTTATCTTGGCCGTAGATTCACGCTGTGAAATTTTCCGCCCGTCCGTCGAATGGGTTTCGAGTTAAGCCTCGGACACCTTTTTGATATCGCGCAAAGCTCTAATTTTCAGCGGGCACCGGGTGACCTCAGGTCTCATCTCCCATCTCAATCATGCGAGTCATACAAAGATATATATCATCAGAGTCATCATGAACCATATGATGTAAATACTTTTGGAAAATTCCAAAATTTTGGCATTACAACACGTGATATTAGGTAAAATCACGTGATTTTATAATTTGGCGATTTAAAATTCGGATTTTTTTTTCAATACCAGAATCGACTTTGATACATATGTCTTCGATGGTAAAAAAATTCGGCCGGAATATTTTTATCTTCGCACTCCGCTGAGATGCAAAGACAAACAGTTGTAATGCGTCGTTCAACGATAAAGTGAAATAATGTGTTATTTTTGCATCCCTCTGAGATGCAAGGATAAGGTCACGTGAGTTCCGACGAAAAATAATGTACTGAACTGAACTGAGGCCAGTTTTACCAAACAAAACTGACGTCGGTGATTATTTTTCGGCCGAAAAACTGACGGTGAGTTTTACCAACGCACGAAAAAAATAATCGCCGACCTAAAAAATAAACTGACAGAAAAAAAATATGACTGAATCAACCTCTACTTAGCGTCAGCCGGTGGCGCTGACTATATATAATTATTCATGTCTCCCTCGTGGAAGATGGGAAATATTTTCTGTAACTCAACCGCAACTTCCGTAACTTTTTCCGTAACTTCCGTAACTCTTTTCCGTAACTCAAACCTCGCTCCTTCGTCGCTCGGTTTTTCAGTCACACGCTTGGAGAAGATATCCTTATCTTCCACTCGGTGTCATGAATAATCCTCTATATGTCATCATGTGATCTTGATCACTGAGTGTAATATGTGTCACGTGATTCGAACTCAAACCTCGCTCCTTCGTCGCTCGGTTTTTCAGTCACACGCTTGGAGAAGATATCCCTATCTTCCACTCGGAGTCATGAAGAATCCTCTATATGTCATCATGTGATCTTGATCACTGAGTGTAATATGTGTCACGTGATTCGAAGGGCCTGTGAAGGAGGGTGTGATTCGAAGGGCCTCACCCTCCTATTCCACCTAAAAAAAAAACACGAATTTTTACTGAGAACACTACGAAATCACGGGATCACTTCAATTACTTTTAGGTCATATGTCAAAATTGCAACAACAAAAATCAAATTTTCAACAAACAAATAAAATTGCATTACATTAATTTGTGGTCAATTGCGATTCTGACTATATATAGGTTTCTATAATTCTAATGATTTATATGGGAGATATCACCCGCTGAAATTTAGAGCTTAGCGTGACATCGAAAAGATGCCTGATGCTATAACTCGAAAACCATTCGACGGACGAACCTGATAATTCCAAAGCGTGAATGTACGGCCCAGATAACCCCCGACACGTATTTGCATCGAAATATGAGAAGTAGGGTGTTATGTCTTGGTCGATCTGACGTGGGCTGCACTGGGTGACCTCAGGTCACGTCACCTTGAAGTCAGCGACTACAAGGCTCATGGTATATATCATTGAAATCAGGTCGACGAGATAAGCATAGTGCCGTTGAATTGAGCTCTTTAGCACAATTACGTGCAAAGTTATCACTAAAGACATGCTGGTGACCATGTTTTTTATACAAAACTATAAATACAATATTTAGAAAGAAAGAAATAAATATATATCCAATTTGTTTTACCATCGTCCTTCTCCTCCTCCGCTCCTCCGCTCCGAGCCGCAATCCTCCGCCGCTCCTCCGCGCCGAGCCGCAATCCTCCTCCGCTCCTCCGCTCCGGGTCGGCTCGGGAGCTTGCCTGCCACACTTACAAACAACACATATACATACAAATAACCGCAACCCACCCTTCAGGCGAGTTGCATTACTCTGTATTAAATAAATAACAAAAACGATCACTCACAAAGTCACACGTGTAGCCAGCTCTCCATAGGCTTGACTGTCTTCACCATTACGGTGCTCTCGGTACAACCGTGGCGCTCTCATCTGCTGACTGGTTAGTCCTTAATGGCACTCCCTCGTCTTTGACTAGCTTTATATGACAGTTGGCAGGGCGTTCCCGCCTCTTTCCTGGCTGGTAACTCTATGACACAGGCGTTCCCGCCTCTTCCCTGGCTGGTAACTCTATGACAGTGGGTAAGGCGTTCCCGCCTCTTCCCTGTTTGGTAACTCTATGACAGTGGGCGCGGCGTTCCCGCCTATTTCCTGGCTGGTGACTTTCTGTGGGTAGCAGCGTTCGTATCTTCTAGCCCGCCAGGCACTGGCACTGGCTGTGTGCCGGTGGCGCGGGAGGTTCTCGGCCGGCCTGTGCTCCGGCCCCGTCCTGCGCCAGTCCCGTCCTGCGCCAGTGCCGCCCTGTGCTCCGGCCCCGTCCTGCGCCAGTGCCGCCCTGTGCTCCGGGCCCCGCCCTGTGCTCCGGCCCCGTCCTGCGCCAGTCCCGTCCTGCGCCAGTGCCGCCCTGTGCTCCGGGCCCCGCCCTGTGCTCCGGCCCCGTCCTGCGCCAGTGCCGCCCTGTGCTCCGGGCCCCGCCCTGTGCTCCGGGCCCGTCCTGCGCCAGTCCCGTCCTGCGCCAGTCCCGTCCTGCGTCAGTGCCGCCCTGTTCTCCGGGCCCGTCCTGTGCTCCGGGCCCGTCCTGTGCTCCGGCCTCGTCCTGCGCCAGTGCCGCCCTGTTCTCTGGACTGCACCATGTCTTCACCACGGCGGGCGGGCGCCAGGCGCCGTCCTGCGCCAGTGCCGCCCTGTTCTCTGGACTGCACCATGTCTTCACCACGGCGGGCGGGCGCCAGGCGCCGTCCTGCGCCAGTGCCGCCCTGTTCTCTGGACTGCACCATGTCTTCACCACGGCGGGCGGGCGCCAGGCGCCGTCCTGCAGCCGCCGGCGGTCCGACACCAACCCCGTCACCAGACCACGACCGCCGTCCTCGCCTCCCCACCGAGCGCCGGTCGCCTCCTTCACGGGTCAGCGGCCCCCCGTCACCAGACCACGACCGCCGTCCTCGCCTCCCCACCGAGCGCCGGTCGCCTCCTTCACGGGTCAGCGGCCCCCCGTCACCAGACCACGACCGCCGTCCTCGCCTCCCCACCGAGCGCCGGTCGCCTCCTTCACGGGTCAGCGGCCCCCATCACCAGACCACGGCCGCCGTCCTCGCCTCCCCCACCGAGCGCCGGTCGCCTCCTTCACGGGTCAGCGGCCCCCCGTCACCAGACCACGACCGCCGTCCTCGCCTCCCCACCGAGCGCCGGTCGCCTCCTTCACGGGTCAGCGGCTCCCTATCACCAGACCACGACCGCCGTCCTCGCCTCCCCACCGAGCGCCGGTCGCCTCCTTCACGGGTCAGCGGCCCCCCGTCACCAGACCACGACCGCCGTCCTCGCCTCCCCCACCGAGCGCCGGTCGCCTCCTTCACGGGTCAGCGGCCCCCCGTCACCAGACCACGACCGCCGTCCTCGCCTCCCCCACCGAGCGCCGGTCGCCTCCTTCACGGGTCAGCGGCCCCCCGTCACCAGACCACGACCGCCGTCCTCGCCTCCCCACCGAGCGCCGGTCGCCTCCTTCGCGGGTCAGCGGCCCCCGTCACCAGACCACGACCGCCGTCCTCGCCTCCCCACCGAGCGCCGGTCGCCTCCTTCACGGGTCAGCGGCCCCCCGTCACCAGACCACGACCGCCGTCCTCGCCTCCCCCACCGAGCGCCGGTCGCCTCCTTCGCGGGTCAGCGGCTCCCTATCACCAGACCACGACCGCCGTCCTCGCCTCCCCCACCGAGCGCCGGTCGCCTCCTTCACGGGTCAGCGGCCCCCCGTCACCAGACCACGACCGCCGTCCTCGCCTCCCCACCGAGCGCCGGTCGCCTCCTTCGCGGGGCAGCGGCCCCCGTCACCAGACCACGACCGCCGTCCTCGCCTCCCCACCGAGCGCCGGTCGCCTCCTTCACGGGTCAGCGGCCCCCCGTCACCAGACCACGACCGCCGTCCTCGCCTCCCCCACCGAGCGCCGGTCGCCTCCTTCGCGGGTCAGCGGCTCCCTATCACCAGACCACGACCGCCGTCCTCGCCTCCCCACCGAGCGCCGGTCGCCTCCTTCGCGGGTCAGCGGCCCCCGTCACCAGACCACGACCGCCGTCCTCGCCTCCCCACCGAGCGCCGGTCGCCTCCTTCACGGGTCAGCGGCCCCCCGTCACCAGACCACGGCCGCCGTCCTCGCCTCCCCCACCGAGCGCCGGTCGCCTCCTTCACGGGTCAGCGGCTCCCTATCACCAGACCACGACCGCCGTCCTCGCCTCCCCACCGAGCACCGGTCGCCTCCTTCGCGGGTCAGCGACTCCCTATTACCAATCCGGCAGCCTCGTGCGCTGTCCGAGCTAGCTGGCGATGTCGCCGATGTCCCGCTCTGCCTGCGGCATGTTGTGCCGCTCGTGTTCGTCACCGCCGCCGTTGGCGCACTTGGCCGGCATCGGCGATCGTCGCTCACAGCCGTGTCGGTAACAGTACTCGGCGTGCTTGAAGAAGAGCCGCATCACCACCCCGTTGCTCCAGATGGGGCCGACCATCGTGTTACACTGGGAGACGGAGGCCTGCGCCTCGGCCGCGCACTCGTAGATGCACGATATCTGCATCGTGTACGGGCTGCCGGGAGACAAAACAGACATACTGAGCGTTAGGCCTGGCGTTGTGGGAGAAGTGCTGACAGCTTTACCACTTCACAACATTGTCTTCTTACAGATTATTGAAGCCTTCAACATATTTCCAAATGGTAGTACGATATTATGTTTAAAACGCATCAAAGCTATGTTATAAACTTAAACACACACGTGTTCTGTTCTGTTCAGTGTGCCTGTCTGTGCAGCCTCACTATCCACGCTGAGCTCGTTTACATCTCTGCCCGGGCGGCTCACCTGTAGGACTTTCCAGCGGCATCCCGGTAGCCCAAGATCCGGTCAAAGTCCATCATGCGGATGTCGCGTGCGACCCGCTCACGCAGCACGCCCGTGACGAACGCGTCGTCGACCCAGAGGAAAGGCTGGATGAGGGCTGCGGCCACCAGCTGCGCCGCCGCGTCCGGCGTCACCAGGTACAGCCAGCCGGACATGTAGTCCGGGTAGCGCTCCTCGGCGAACTCCTCCTGCGTCACGTACCACTTGTTGCCGACATCGCGGATCGGCCCGGTGCCGGCGAACACGGCGCCGATCAGCAGTTTGGTGTTGCGGGGGCCGGCCCGCTCCGCGATGAGCCGCCGATGCAGCTGGAACACGTCCACCACGATGTCGTGGTCCATCTTGACGATGTAGAGCGCCTGCGGGCAGTAGGCCGACGCCCAGTGCAGGCCCATCAGGTGTTTGTAGGTGAGGTTGCGGTACGCGTCGCGGAAGTTGCCCACCACCAGGTCGGCGTGCTCGTGGTTCTCGGCCTGCAGCGCGGCCACCCGCCGGTCGTAATCGACGCTGGTGTTGGCCGGCGGCGCCAGCTCGGCCAGCAGGAAGACGCGCCGCACGCGCAGCTCGGCCAGCACGGCCGACGGCAGCGCCGAGCGGATGGCGTCGCGCCACGTCGGCTGCCGCGTGTCCGAGGTGACCACCATCACCATGTCCACCGGGTCACTGCCGCACACGTCGTTGTTGATGACGAACGTGAAGTTGTCCAGGTTGGAGAGCCGGAAGCCGGGCGGGTACAGCGGCGGCTTGGTGATGTTGGAGGCGTCCAGCAGCGGCTTCGGCGAGCCCTGGACTCGGGGAGTAGGGTGGCCTGCCGAAGTGCCAAGCTCGGCCAGCGACTGGACGTGTGCCTGCGCGGCCTGCAACCAGCCGGCGACGCTGCTGCTGTCGGCGGCCTGCTGCTGCTGCTGCGGCGGCGGCGTCGGCCACCGGCTGACGTTGTTGATGGCCAGCATCACCATCACGGTGGTGCACAGCGCCACGATCCAGGACACCATGCACCGGTTGGTGACGCGCCGAAGCTCGCCCGTCTGTAAACAGGGAACGTGTCAGCTCTAAGCACATGTTGTCATGCAAGTTACTACTTATTGTTCGATAAGTGCCCACGGTTTGCAGTTAATTGGTAGTTAATCGACAGACAGTTCATATACCAGGCGCGCAACTGACGCTGACTTGGCTACTAGGAAAAGACGGTAACAATTAATGGGTTCACCCGGCTGTAGCCGCCCACCGGCAGCCGACGCGACCCGATAAAGCCGAGCGGCGACTCTCCCTGCGCGCCATCAGCGGCCGCGCCTGCAGGTGGCACCACGGCCGCCGTAGCACCCCCGCCTCGCAGAGCAGCTCCGTCAGGACCCGGCAGGCGGCGCGGGCCGCTCGTCGCCACCGACAGCAGCCCGCCTGGTATTTCTGGTAGTTAATCGTCTTTCACACGCACTGTTTGTAGCGGAATGAGTGGTAAGAGACTATATTTCTGGACTTCTACTAAATTAATGTGGTATGGTTTCTTTGCTTTGTTATTCGTGCTTAGCTTCCCATGTGGGTCGCACAACTCACCTTTGGGTTCATGTTGACGATGTTATGCATTATGGCTGACCATATATTATTTTCACTGTGTTTGCTAATTTCATAATTAAACACGCGAATTTAGGTTGCATGTTTAAAATGCAACTTTCCCCGAAAGCCTTTCTTTTGTCACCTATATTGACACATGTTTGCCCGCAACAGCTAACTGAATACCGACCGGCGTCCATTTTGTTTTGTTTTTCTGCTAAACCATATTCCTTATGCGCGTGACATTTTGATAGCCTAATTTCCGGAAAGGATTTACGACGTTACGGCATCTTGAGCTCAGTCAGCTCTCGGGGCACTATAGCTTTCAGCGCTCCGTTCTGCTCCACTCGGGTCATGGAGCGGCCATCGCACAGTGGGCGAGAACGGCCTTTTAGCGCGACACGGCGTTTCTGCTTCAATGTACGGCATCGGTGTAAACATGTAGCATATCAATCGATAGCTGATGAATCAAGGAGCTAAAAAAATGCACTCTCTTTTATCTGGGTTTAGCCCGGCATTGACCGGGGGAGGCAAATATTGCCCCCCCCCCTCGTTATCTCCGGAACCAATGATCGCAGCGAGACGCGCAAGGCGGCATTCGAAAGCTTTCAGTGACTCGCATCTAAAGCCTACTCGAAATTGTGGAATTGAGGTCACACATTAGGTCAAAGTCGGGGCAAAGGTCCAAATCGAGGCATTTGAGTTTATGGGCCATACTTTCCATCTAAAGCCTTTGATTGCGACCGTGATCACCCAAAATGTTCCCAAATGTATAATGCGCATCCCGCATGAGCTAAAGTGAGATTCTTGGGAAAGGTCAAGGTGAGGTCAAAAAAGGTCACTATGTGCAGAAAATCTACGAAAGTAATGCGACACATGTTTTATGGGCTATTGTACACGTATAATTCGATAGTGATAGTCATTTTACCATCTGACCTCATTTAAGTTAAGTTAGTGTCAAGCTCAGCTCAGATCAAGGTCAGGTTACATAAGGTCAAAATTTGAAATTGATAAATATCAATACAAAAGGCATGTTTCTAGACCGGTTTTGTCTCAGAAATACAGTGCTGGCATTTATTTGTCCGTATCTGGTCAATTAAAGCCAAAAACGCAATAACACATATGACGTCATGAGTTACTCTTACTAGGGAGCCATAAGGCAGTCAAAAACAAAGATATTGCTTTGAAATTTGGGTTGGGCATTGGCCATATGTGTCTACAACATATATTCCGGTTTTTGGAAAATGTTTGAAAAGTTTGATTTTGAGGGCATCTTTTAAAACAAATGTTGGGGTCAAAAACAAACAAATCGAAAATCCAAGATAGCCATTTTGTAGCCCTTGTCATTTGCTATCTTTAAGACTTTTATCTGTAAAAATGGCCTTTGTACGGCCAGTTAACTAGGGACAGCAGAGATCCGGGCATTGTAATGGCGCAGAGTTAACCCGGCATTGACTGGAGTCTCAGCCGAACACCATTGACGGGGGGGACGTTAAACGCCCCCTGGTTATCTTCCGAACCAATGACTGCAGCGAGACGCGCAAGGCGGCATTCGAAAGCTCTCAATGAGATGAATCTAAAGCATGCTCAAAAATTTCAAAGTGAGGTCAAATGTCAGGTCAAAGGTCAAAATCGATGTATTTTAGTTTATGGGCCATACTTTCCAGCAAAAGCCATCGATTACGACCATTATCACCCAAAGTGCAGCCAAATGTATTATACACATCCCACATGGGCTAAAGTGAGATTGTTGGCAAAGGTCAAGGTCAGGTCACAGAAATTCACTATGCGCAAAATATCTACTAAAGTCATGCAACACATGTTTTATAGGTTATTTGCCACGTATAATTCGATAGTGATAGTCAGTTTACCAACTCAATTCATTTACGTGAAGTTTTTGTCAAGTTCAGGTGAAGTTCAGGTCACTGAAGGTCAAAATGTGAAATTGATAAATATAAAAAAGAAGTCATGTTTATGGACCAGTTTTCTCTCAGGAATACAGTGCTGGCATTTATTTGTCTGTATCTGGTCAATAAAAGCCAAAAAACGCAATTTCAAAATATGACGTCATGAGTTACCCATACTTTAGATGTCATGTCAGTCATAAATGGACATATCAGTTTGAAATTTGGTATGGTAGTTGCTTAAGTATGGTTCTCTGACATACTTCCGTTTTTTTATATTTCAGACAATTTTGGTTTGTGAATATTCCCCGCCCCCGCCCCCCCCCCCCAAAACACTTTTTGTTTTAATTTTTTGGTGTAAAAAACAAAAAAAAATCCGAGATAGCCAGTATGTAGCCCTTGCAATTTGCTATCTTTTGGCGTTTTTTAGATTGCATTTTGCTTCAAATGTGGCATTTGTACGGCTTGGCAAAGTTTAGCTGATATTGTTGTAAAACTCGTGTGTAGTGACGTCACTAAATTTGCTATAACTCGAGAGAAAAAAATCGACGAAATTTCTTCATTTTTGCACACAAGACGTAACAATGATTTATAAGAAGGTACCCGAAGTTTCATGTTGATAGCGCTATTAGTTTTTCAGCTACTGCGAAAATTCATCAGGGGGCGTTAAACGCCTCCCCCCAGTCAATGGTGGCTTAATAGTGATGTACACTATAAAATAAGCTCCAAAATAAAAAGCGCAAATATGCGCAAGGTTTCTTTTAATAGGCACCAAGTATACACTCTAACGAGGCAGACAAAAAATGTTTCTTCAAAGCGGAGAACCGTGGAATGAATATTGTAGGATTATCTCAAGTTTTGATTCTGTTGGTCAGCCACTTCAAATAGCATACTTCACTTAATGTTAGAATATAAAATTGCTAATTCACATGAAAAGATCATATATAGGTTTTTCAGGCTGCTGATGATGACTTGTACTTTTAAGAAAAAATACCACAAAGCCCCTAAGAAACGTTCTTCGCCTCTCACATTAGCATATATCCATGCGATGAGAATGAGGCGCGCCATAGCAATATCGGCGACTGAACAATAGTGTGTGTTTGAAGACATGGTGCATAAAAATAAACACACTTATCGGCGAATCGGTGTTATACTTTGATGCTATCGACATTTTGCTTGAAAATGAGCCGTATAAAATAGTTATTTTGTAAATATTTTTGGTGAAAAATTTATTGAAATATTTGTTTAGTATTTTTTTTCAGCCCATGTCGCGCTAGCAGGCCGTTATTGCCCACTGTGCATCGGTGGCCCAGTGAAGAGACGGCTGAGCCGGCCGTCTCCTCACTCGGCTGACCATGCAACACATCCCTTCCCTTACTTTGCTCCGAGTAGGTATCCACCGTTAACACGTTTCCCTTTTCACTTTCAATTTCTTTGACTGGCTCTGTGATTTGCTTTACATGATACGATGGTAAGTTAAGATTGAAGAGTCGTCAGCAGCGCGGTGAGCGTCTCTCGGACAGTCGGGACAGGAACCTCCTCTCGGCTGCGGCGGTAGTCAACACACTCACTAGGCAAACCCGGCCTGCGCTCAATAGGCTTCGGGAAAATATATCTCTCTGTCGATGAATTAATATGCTCTCTCGCAACACACATTGCTCCTGATTCAGCGTCAGAAGTTCAGTCAATGAGTTCT
>JAXIVJ010001928.1:0-32500 GCA_036785665.1 Chirona hameri | reverse complement strand
TGGGTGCCGGGTGGTATATCGGATGTGGTTTTGCAGATAGCGACATCTCCTGAGCACACTACAGCCGCAGCGCCGACGCCAATCTTATCGACAGAGGCTGGCGGCAACAGGACACTGCAGGACAGCTTATGGAGCGATACATGGCCGGGGCTTGAGGCGGGCGTTTATTGGGGGACCATTCTGTTTAAGACCGTCTCTCATAATCTCCATTTGAGTGACGATAGGAGTACGGTGACCAGCCGAGCTGTTGGTCGCCTCATGGTGACTCCGGTCTGACGGAGAGGTTGTATCGCTCGTGCTGCGGGCCATGCGGGGCCGAACATTGTACCCGTGCAGCTTGCGGGCTGGCACTGGGACAGTTCAGTAGGCGTGATGTTCGGGGTGACGGCGGAGGATGGCGTGCCTCGGGCTCCCTAATTCACTCAATCCACACTCCCGATTAGGCTCGATCCTATTGCTGTTGCTACTTTTCGCAACCGTTATAGTAGTGTTATTCTCAACTTCGAACTGATGGGACGCTTAGCAATTCGTTTTGCTCATAGATCTAGTTACCGTAATCGGCATTAGCTGTTTAGGAAACATCGCTAAGGTGTGATTCATAGGTGACCAGGAGTGACCAGGAGTGACCAGGAGTGACCAGGAGTGACCAGGAGTGACCAGGAGTGACCAGGAGTGACCAGGAGTGACCAGGAGTGACCAGGAGTGACCAGGAGTGACCAGGAGTGATCAGGAGTGACCAGGAGTGACCAGGAGTGACCAGGAGTGACCAGGAGTGACCAGGAGTGACCAGGAGTGACCGGGAGTGACCAGGAGTGACCAGGAGTGACCAGGAGTGACCAGGAGTGACCAGGAGTGACCAGGAGATGTATAGGCTCCCCGGGCCTCAACCCAGCCGAGCACCACAACACCTTACGTTAAAGGAAATAGTTCACCTTCAACATGTGTTTTAAACTGAGATAGCAGTTGTGTAGCCCGTGTTGGGAAACCCCTATCTGCAAGTTGTCTTGACTGAAAAGACTTTCCAGCCGAATATATTTGATTTTTTGGCGAAGGAATGCGGTGCTGGCAAAAGAATGTTGTACTGGTTCTAGCCCGGGCAGAGGCTATACCATCAGCCAATCAGATTGCAGCTGGTGCTAGCAAGCGAACGCCGGCCGCCGGTTGGCACATCTCCAATGCGAGTCTATCCTTACGCGACTACTTTCGAATCTGATTGGCTGAACCATTTTTACATTCGCGTGACGTCAGGACTCTGACTCAGAGAGTATGCATATAGTTTTGATAAACAATACAAATTTACGACCTTATGTCCTGAATCGGCACGATATAAGGCCATTTTTGACAATATAAAAATGAATTGTGTTAAAAATATAATCAAATCGTGTTTGGTAAAAAAATTCCAAAGTGAACTATTTCCTTTAACACTATATACAATATATCGAAAATGTCGCGATACTCCCTGCTAAGAAAAGGAAACAAACATAAAAAGCATAAACAGAGAGACAGGCTGGTTGTTATCAAGGGTGTCGCCGTAGGGGAGGGGGGGGGGACGGGAGACTCCGTTCCCCCAATCGTCAGGCTGGGGGATTGCCCCCCCCCCCCCCACAGTTTGTGAGACATAAATTCGTACTTTGTTCGGAAATATTGCAGGTTTCAATATCATAAAAGCATTTGGAAAAAGTATCAGTGCAATGGAATAATAGAAGGGATAAGGACGATATTTTTACTTTTCTTGAGGGAAGTTGACAGGAATTTTGATTGAATTTTGGTAGCAGAAAAACGGGCATATTATGGCGTTAATGTGCCTTATGTGTTGCTTAGGCACACTTTGTGCTTGCTGAAGGGGAACGCCGGCGGATAGTTTTACGACATGAACGTTTTTGTGTGCAAGTTTTCAGTCATTTCGACCGAATAGCTGCAAAGAAATAAGCTTCTGAAAACCATGGCTACGGTCAGGCCGCTCCTACGTAGATTTGTTCCCCTAGTTGACGGAAGACCTCGCTCCGCTCGGTAATCAAACTGGTCCTCAAACTGGTCGGGTCCTGATGCAATATATCCATTAAAAAGCTTCGGGATAAATTTATACAATGTAATATGCAAGCCATTTCGTTCAAGTTCTGCCCAAATGCGTTCAAAGTTTGCAAACCGAGTTAGTTTTCGGATAACTACTTCATCCATACTCCAAGTACATGAGCTACTTCATCCGCATCCGTTTCGGCCAGCCGTCCACAAACGACTATCCCGCACAACGAGTCAGCGGCAGTCACCGGTTCCGGGGCGATCCGTCCTCCTGGTACAGTTACGGGCAGCCCGGGTCGGCCAGCATGCAGAACAGTGAGATGCGCTGAGCTTATGAAGAAGATAAAACACGCCAGTGACGTTGCCTTGTATCGCACCACCGACCTTCTAAATATCTATCAAACCCATGACCCTGACCCCCATGACCACCGAGCCAGTGTCTCCCGAAAGCAAAAAGCCAGTCCAGTGGCAGCCGGGTGGCGCATATAAGTTCTGATATTCACGGCATATTAAGAATAATTATAATTGCAGTCTATTGTGATCATGGATCGACGCAAAATTTGCCTACGATAGTGCGTCCCTACATCCCCACTAACATGCCAAATTTCGCGGATTTTACTGCAAGGTGCGCGGAGTTATTAAGCAATCGGATGACATCCGAACGGACAGACGGACAGGTGGCTGCCACTTCTTATAATTAGTATGAAATAGCTTTCTATGCAACACGAATAAGTTACTAGGATATGTATCCCAAACAGCGATGAGCGAATCGCCTGGCAGGGCCTATCGAATATAGAGTCGTTTGAACAATAGACCATGAAGATTTCCGAAGAAGTTATTGTCTTTTATCTAGCACACGTCTGTTATAGTTTTAAATGGGAAACATAAAGCTGGTAGTTACAACTAAAAATTGCGTTCCTAAGTAAAAATGATAAGGTACAAACTGATTTTCCTTCACATTGTCGCGAGCTGTACTGATGGTTCATTCGGCACTTCGTCCCTCCTCCTCCCCCCACTCAAAAATATGCGGCGACGCCCCTGATAAATAGTATGAAATAGCTCTCTATGTAACACGAATAACTGTGATATATATATATATATATATATATCCCAAACAGCGATTAGCGAATCGCCTGGCAGTGCCTATCGAATATAAAGTCGTTTGAACAATCTACCATGATTATTTCCGAAGAAGTTATTGTTGTTCACTTATCACCTAGGTTATAATTTTACATATACAAAATAAAGCTGCTAGATACACCAACAAATTGCGTTCCTAAGTAAAAATTACAAGGTAAAAACTTATTTTCCTTCACATTGTCGCGAACCGTACTGATGGTTCACTCGGCGCTTCGTCCCCCTCCCCCTATTCAAAATCCGTGGCGACGCCCCTGGATGATAGCACTGCATTTTTGTTTTACTTTGATAATGTTTTATCATACGTTATTGAATTGTGCAATATTTGCATACAATATCAAACGTTGCACATGTTTGTATTACTGATATGGACCTGTCTATCTGAACCTGACCTGGCCGTAATTCCAGCTCGTTACCTCCTGCTCACTGCGAACTGGGTGTATTTACTGAGCGCTGCGCCCGAGTGTGACCTCACCGTGCTGTGTGCTGCCATCGTTGACGGGCGGCGGGAAGCTGCGCTGAGCTGCGCTGAGCTGCGCTGAGCTGCGCTGAGCTGCGCTGAGCTGCGCTGAGCTGCGCTGAGCTGCGCTGAGCTGCGCTGAGCTGCGCTGAGCTGCGCTGAGCTGCGCTGAGCTGCGCTGAGCTGCGCTGAGCTGCGCTGAGCTGCGCTGAGCTGCGCTGAGCTGCGCTGAGCTGCGCTGAGCTGCGCTGAGCTGCGCTGAGCTGCGCTGAGCTGCGCTGAGCTGCGCTGAGCTGCGC
This sequence comes from Chirona hameri, assembly GCA_036785665.1. NCBI lineage: Eukaryota > Metazoa > Arthropoda > Thecostraca > Balanomorpha > Balanidae > Chirona > Chirona hameri. The sequence goes on along the minus strand of JAXIVJ010001928.1, from coordinate 28,585 downwards.
TGAGCTGCGCTGAGCTGCGCTGAGCTGCGCTGAGCTGAGCTGAGCTGAGCTGAGCTGAGCTGAGCCGGCCGAGCTGACCTGTGCTCCTTCCGTCCGTCTGTCTGTGTGTCCGGCAGATCGTCAGCCCGTTCTCGGTGTCGGTGATGGGCGGCCTGACTCAGGCCGGCGACACGCGGCTCCAGCTGGAGGTCACAGAGGTGAAGCTGCACGTGAACGCAGGTGAGTGCGCTGCCCGCCGCCGCCGCCGCCGCCGAGCGACGCTGTCGATCGACTGAGTGTCGTCGGCTCCGGTGACGGCGACTCGGCGCGAATCTGTCACCGGGTCACTGGGCCGACCGTCCGGTCGCCGGGCCGGCTCCGCACCGCAGCGGGGTATCACCGCACCCCCTTCCCGGCCGGATACTGGGACGATAGCTGGAGAGGGGGCCGACTATCCGGCGAGGGTGGATTCGTCCGCTTGCAGCATTCGAATATCAATGCCACTACTCCAAAAATTAGTGCCACATTTACTTTTTTTGTACTAAGTCACGTTTGCCTTTGCGTTCCATTCCACATATTTAATATTGTAATATCAGGGCATTTGCTTTTTGCAACTTCGCAAATCATTTTCGCGATAATGACAAAGTCTTGCACGCGCGTGGTTAGCGTTACCGGCGGCTGACACGGGGTGACGTCACCGGCGACTGACACGGGACGTGCCTTGCAGACAGTCAATCACAATCAAACGCAGACAGCCACTGTTGCAGAGTGCGTGTGACGGTCAATACGGCGGGTGGCCCGTCACGTTCTGTACGTGTCTAGGGGGGGGGGGACACGTGACGGTCTGAACATGTCTGGATCGATTCAGTTCACACGTGCTGTTCGGAACGTGTCTGAATGGGTTCACTAGGGGGGGGGGGGCACGTGACGGTGTGAACATGTCTGGATCGATTCAGTTAACACGTGCTGTTCGGAACGTGTCTGAATGGGTTCACTAGGGGGGGGGGGGGGGGGGGACGTGAATGTTGAAATATGTTTTTACACTATCGTGCTTCTGTCAAAACTGGGCAATTTTTAGAATGTTTCAAATTCAATGGCTTCTGCTGACCTTACTATTGACCTTAAGTTAATTATAATGGAACCTTTGCGACAGCAAATTAAATGCCCTTTCGTACGCTTTTTCCGTGCGTCGGAACAAGCGTCGGAAAAAGTATCTTTTAGTTATCGAGATATAGACGGTTTTATCAAGGTCGCTCATATAGCCGACATTTGACCTTGGTGACCTCTGGTGACCTCAATATTGGCTTGGCCTAAAAATTACCTAAGTACTTTCGATAGAACTTGTCTCGAGCTATGTTTTCCACGTTACGTTTTTTTTTTCTTGGGGGGGGGGGGCGGAAATCACACCCATCCCAACCCCTCTGGCAGTTCGTGGTTGGCGCGAACCCCGGGCAGTGCGCGTGTTAATGGACCTTAATTCGGCAACAGTTAACACGCGCAGTGGAGAGGGGCATGCCACTAACACGCAGTGGAGTGGGGGGGGGGGGGGGCACTTTAGTGCCCCCCCCCTAAGATCTCCGAAAGTATGAGAGCTAGAATAATGCAACTTACAGGATAAGTAGGTGCTTTGACGATCTACATTTTCTATAATTGTCTTGACCTTCGGTCAATATCTTCAAGGTCAAACGAGGTCATGAAGGTCAAATCTGGCAAATGTCACAATTTTTGGAAATTTGGCCTCTGTGACGTCACAGGTCACCAGTAATGTGTCCAAAGTTGTTTCAGGGGATGGACATTGACATTGTCTACCGAATGGCGTCTGAATCATCCCGAGCCGACTGTTGGTTCCGAAGATATCGATTTGCCGACCGCGATTTTGGCCGCCAGGACTGAAAATCCATATAACTCAAAAATGTATCGACCGATTTCGATTTTTTTTGCGTCAATCAATCCGCTATTGAGTTGGCGTTAATGTCGCGCAAACAACACCACCCTGCTCCGCTTCGTTTACGAGCTATTCACGAAAAACATGCGGGGGGAGAGGGGCACAAAAGTGCCCCCCTCCCCCGCATTAGCTGCGCGTGTTAAAGGGAGTGTACCTACTCACATCGCTTAGTTGGGGTTATTGACACTGGTCTATAGAACACAATTTTCTGAATTGAACCATTAATTCATTTCTCCAGATTCACACTAGTTGCTGAGATATTCAAAGACTCCAGTAATTTGCTTGGGAGCAAAAAGTTATCGGGTAGACTCCAGAGGGCTTCCGCTACTAGAAGCACTGCAACTATCGATTACACTGCTAGCGTATTGTTAGCGCCGGCCAATAGCAATTCAACAAAACAGCTCGTGCACGTTGATAGCAGCAGCCGAACAGAAACTGGACGACCATCATGTTTTTCGATGATGGCCGTTTCGATGATTGTCGATGGCCATTTTTTGAAGAAGATATCAATTTAGAGCTACGAAACTTGCACATAATAAAGTTCACAGTGGCAAGAACGTGCTGTGCAAAACTCGTCTTTCTATCTTGCATGATGTGACCGTAATTGTATTGTCTTATGTGCGCCGTTTTACATAACATCACCATAGTGGCGATCGTTTTATAGATATCGAAACAAAAATAAACAAAAAACAATATAAGTGAAAATTCAACTAAAGGGGCTCCAGGTGTGAATTTCATCATATACAACAATCAAACCAACAGCTACTTACCGTATTAAAAATATTTTTGACATTCCAAAACAGTAGGCACACTCCCTTTAACACGCGCCCTGGAGGGCCTCTGATAATTACACGCCCTGGAGGGGGGGGGGGGGGCGGATTTCGCCCCCCCCTATGATCTCGAAAACCACGCAACGTAGCGACAAGCGGGAAACGACGTTAGATAGCTCGAGACAAGCTCTTTCGAAAGTATTTCGTTTTTTCAGGTCAATATTGAGGTCACCAGAGGTCATCAAGGGTCAGATTTTCAAGTTTTCAAGACTTCGGTTCGAACACCCCCAAATATCTCGGGAACTATGATAGTTAGCAGCAAACGGAAAAAAGCAATCGAAAGTCATTGAAAAATGCAATCGACATAGGTGTCCTCAGATTTGAGCTCAGGTCAATAGTTTAGGCTCCAGAGGTCATCGAATGTCAAAAAGGTGATTTTGTTTTCAAAACTGTTTTCCCCAAATAACCTTTTACCTAATAAAGATAAAGCAATAATCTTTACGCCATCGCGTGTGTCTTGTCAAGGCGCTTTGAATCATATTCATGGTGACCGGGTTAGGTCAACGGAGAAATTTGACCTCAGGTCAAGGTCAAGTGGTGACCCAAGTTGGTCATGTTGCATATTGGGAGACGTGTCTCGACGAGACAAACATATTGGTACCGTTTTCTCTTCTATCTTCATTATGTCGATAGTTATTGATAAAACCGTGTGGGCGGTCTCAAAATTGACCTGACCTTAGGTCACCGATATTAGAAATCCGAGATCAACAAATTGTTGGTATCGATGACCTTATGAAGTCCTGCACGATTGAAACCGATCGGCGTAAAACTGTGGCTGTGGTACTACTGCAAACGTTTTGGAGTTGAGGTCATCACGTGACCTGGTCTGGTGACCTGACCTGAGATGACCTGAGGCCAATAATTTTACATAATGCGGGAAGTTCATTTCTAAACAGGTATACAAAAAACGGCGGCGCTGTGCGCCGCCGTTTTTGCGTTATCCTCGAAAAACCGGAGGGGTGGGCGGATTTCGCCCCCTCCCCCCTCCAGGGCGCGTGTTAACAAACAAACAAAATAACTAACTAACTTATATATAAGTAGATACACCTTTTTTCTCTGAAAAAATGCGTGTGTTCTAAATGCATTGGTTTGCCAGCGTTTGCCTGAGTACGACCGTATAACGATACATGCATAAAAATGTACCCGAAACATTGACCATAACACCGTAAAACACGGCAGAGCATAACTGGGTTGAAGCCAAGCATGGTACCTACTACTCGTACCAAATGTATGATAAATATATGATTTTGCCATGTTCAACTTGGTCATTGGTGCGAGACCGGCACATCACCTAACCAACTACCTCAGGTTCGGGAGTCAGTCAAGCCCGCCGGTTCTGGATTCAGGCACGCTCCAGTTCCGCTTCTCCGACTTTGTGTGACCTTGGTAGGTAGGTACCAGTGTCGCTCCTTCTTCATGTCTACCATCTATCTCTAGTTTTGTTGTTCTTGTTAGGCGACACATTTCCTTATATGACATTGATGCCCATTTCCTTAAATATGTGACATACTATTGGCAATAAGCAGCATTGGGTATGGAAAAGAGCGGCATACGTTGCTTCTCTTCAGTCTTAATTTTTGCCGTAGTATTGCCAAGAAGTTCGCCCCCCCCCCCCCCACTTCAAAGTAGTTCCCACGCCCCTGGTCAGAACCAATATAAACCTCCATCCCTGATTTACTATGTTTATGTATGTATTATGTACGTGCATGCATGCTTATGTTGTTTGTTTACGTTAATGTATCTAAGTTGATATATGCCTGGAGGAATGTTCTTTACTATTTTGTTATTCATTCCTTAGATATATGATTCATGTTTGCTGAAGGGAGTTGAGGTGGTTATAATGGAATTACATAGTCTAGGCCCAATTCATGATGCAACTGTGGTACGATAAAGCTTTGTTTCGTTGAAATGACGCCTATTTCTTAATGCATTGCTTGGGGCGTCTGATAATGTAAATAGGACATCAAGTTCTACAGGAAGGCTTCCGTTAAACTTTCTAAGCATTGCTGGTATAAGCCGTTGTTTAGCAATGTCTTTTACTTTAAGTAGATTAAGGCTAAGACTTAATATAGGATTTCAATGTGCCTGTCTATGTTGGTTATTGATAATTCTTATGATGCGTTTTGGGGGAATTTCTATCTTATTTACATATGTAGGATATGTAAATCCCCACACAAGACAACAGTAATTGGTGTATGGCAGGGCAAGAGCATTGTAAAGCAGTGCCACAGACTGTTTATTCAGTTAATATTTGGATCGATTGATTATTCCTATATTTCGACTTATTATGAAGGACAAGTGATCAATGTGATGTGACTATTTCAAACTTTTGTCAATGTACATCCCTAGATACTTAACTTTATTTTCCTCCTTTATGATGACATTATTCAGTTGGACTCTTAACTTCGGTTCAATATTTGTGTTCTTATACAATTGATAAACAGTTTTTTTGAGGATTGAGAGAAAGTGTATTTATTTGTAGCCATTTGCAAATATGTGTTGATTCCTCATCAATGAGTCGTTGTAGTGTGTTAAGCTCATTAGCTTCAGTGAAAATGGCAGTGTCATCTGCATACAGGAGGAACTTAATATTTGTACTGATATTAGGAAAATCATTTATATACAGCAGAAAGAGGAGTGGCCCAAGGATTGGTCCCTGTGGTACTCTTATCTTCACTGGTTGTAATGAGGATCTCACTCCATTATAATCAACACACTGTTGCCTGTTTGATAGATATGATTTGATAATGTTAAGATAATAATTGGTAAAGCCACATTTCTCTAATTTTCCTAATAAGATTGAATGATCTACAGTATTAAATGCCTTTTTCAGGTCTAAATAAATTCCGCAAACTAAGCTTCCTTTCTCCAAAGATCCTGTTATGGTCTCCTGAAGTAGGAACAAAGGCATATACGTTGATCGATTTCTTTGGAAGCCATATTGACACTTACTTAGTATGTTTGTTTCATGCAAATATGATGTAATTCTCTTATGGATAACTTTTTCAAGTATTTTTGATATATAAGGTAATATGCTTATGGGTCTATAGTTATTGAACACTTGTTTATCCACAGCTTTGAAAATAGGTTTAACAATGGCAACCTTTAATGCATCAGGAAATACCCCATTTACTAAACAAATGTTTACAAAATGCACTCATTCATTGAATATTTTTGCAAATGTTTGTTTAAATATGAAAGCATGTATTCCATCCAATGGATCAAATGGCGCCGCGGCAGATGGCTGGTCTGCCGCGGCGCCGAGGCAGACGCGAAACAGCGACCACAACGGCTAGATGGTTAACCAAAGGTTTGAATTCCTAGTGTAAAACTCAACATGTCGCTGTGTTAATGGATTGTTTTCGTAGATGAATGCCTTTCCTATGAATGGAATACCTATATTCAAAAGATGGCATAACCGTTCAACCAGTTGTCATCTTTGTTTGTCCTGTGTGGACGTGGGGACAGCGTCTCAGCACTGGCCGAGTGATGTTATCGTCTGAGTTATGTCGGACTAGGCGGCCGCACACTCGGCCATTCGGCGCGCGGAGGCCGCGATATCGCTGCGACTTTCCGCTCATTTTCAGTGATTTTCCGCGTCCGTGGCAGCCGAAACGATGGAAAACCCAAGCTAAACGCGCCGAGTGTCCGCTGGCGGAATGGCGGGAAATAGCTGGTCCGTAAGAGTTTTTTTCCGCGACTGAACGCCGTGGAACCGCGGACAACAAAATTGATCATGCTAACAGTGGCGAAGCTATGCAAGATAGAGGTACAAATTGTGCACAGCATGTTCATGACGCTGTTAAATTTATTATGTAAAAGTTTCGTGGTTTTAAACTTACATCTTCGTCGAAAAATGACCATCATTAAGTTACCTTGGGACAGGCTGTAGTCACAAGTTGCGACATGCTGTAGGTCGTCGGGGCGGAATCTCGCGAGCAGACAGCGCCGAATCCGCCGGAGCAAGGACGATATTCCGCGGTGTCGCCGCGATTTTCCGAGGCGGCATTTCGCAGTGATATCGGGCGCCAAATGCGTAGTGTGCGGCCGCCTTACCGCCCGTCGGCGGAGTCTGGCAGGGGCGGTACGTAATCTGCCCGGCAGCGGACGCCGCGGTAATCTGCCCGGCAGCGGACGCCGCGTGCCGCGTGCCGCGCGCCCTATCTCCGGACTACACTCGTGGCTGCCGTTCGCTGCATGGCCGGTCAACAGACACCAGAGCCGCCACTTTTATCCCGTCAAATGGCGGTGTGGAGTCCACAGACAGTCTGAGGGTCTTGGAGTTTACACAAATATCAGGCGGTTTTCAAAAGAGTCTTTGATGTTATATTCGATTTGTGTGGATTAGCTGAATTCCAAAATAAATCAAAATTACATTTTGGCTTAAAGTGTAGGCGTATAGGTTTGATGCTGATGAGCTTGTCTATAAGCTATTTTAGATACCTCAACCCTCAGTCACTGATGTCTGACGTATTTCAGTTTGTGGTAACTTCTGAACTTGTTGTGATATGTATGCACTTTTCCGGTGCTGTCCTGCGCTTTCAACTGAAGGCTGTGGTTTTCAGCATTAGAGGAGCAGCTCACGTTGCTGCTCAGTGCTCACGTCACGTTGCTCAGTCACGTTGCTGGTGTTGGCCTCGCCCCGTTTAATGCAGACGACGCATCTGCAGCAGTTCTGTCCGCCGGTAACGTGCTGACTCGACCGATGACCAGGGTGGTGGCTAGCTGCGTCTGGTAGTCTGTGAGCTCTAACTTCATGACTGGTAAGCTGATGGGCGAATCCAGGGGGGCACCCCCAAACCGCCTGAAATCGGCGCAAAATTGTCACATTTTCTTATATGGAAGAAAATATAAGCAACCAAGGAAGGTTGCATTTAACACGCGCACTGCCCGGGGTTCGCGCCAGACCACAAACTGCCGGGGGGGGGGTGATTTCCGCCCCCCCCCTAAAAAAACGAAAACCACGCAACGTGGCGACAAGCGGAAAACGGCGTTGTATAGCTCGAGACAAGCTCTATCGAATGTACTTTGGTCATTTTTAGGTCAGGTCAATATTGAGGTCACCAGAGGTCACCAAAGGTCAAATTACGGCTATATATCAAATTTATCAATATCATATATCAAATATCGGCTATTTAGGTCGCTATATGAGTGTCCTTGATAAAACCGTCTATATCTCGATAAATAAAAGACGACGCGCGAAAGAAAAAAGCATTCGAAAAAAATGATTTTGTTGTCGCCAAGGTTCCATCAGAATTGACCTAAGGTCAATAGTTGGCCAGCAGAAGGCAGGAGCCATTGAATGGGAAACATTCTAAAAAATATGAATTGTTAAGAAATAACTTTTGACAGAAGCATGATAGAGTAAACCAGATATAATTTCACCATTGTGTTTGTCTCGTCGAGACGCATCGAATCATATATTGGGTGACCTAGTTAGGTCGTATAAAAAAAATGACATGACCTGAGGTCAGGTCAGGGTCAACTCTTACATCAATTGTTTTTTGTATTTTTTTATTTAGACGTGCCGGCACATCCACTCTCTCGTACATTGTACACGATGTGACACACAGTACCAGTGGCTATTACGTGCCCGTCGCGATGTTACGTGCGGTGATCGGGTAGAAGCGGAGGGTGGATAGAAGGATCAGGATGGTGCAGTGCGGCGCGTCAGCCATTTTGGCGCCGCGCACAGCGAACTGCATCAGGGAGGGGAAGGATAACAGTGGGAGTAAAAAGTGATGTGCAACAGTACAAGTATATATAAACAACCAATAGAAGCACAATGAAGATGCAAGTGATGTTTCGTTTCGTTCGTTCTTCGTTTGCTAATCGTTTCTGACATAGCAAGATCAATATTTCCTGTTTGATTTGCAGTCTTATGTGTGCTTCTTCATAGCTCACATAAGCAGCAATCTTGAAATACTGCCTTTAACTATTCGTTTCGTTATTGTTTTCTTGGGGTTTTCATTATGGTGTTTGTATCACTGTATTTCTTCCTCCAGAGGTTCTTGTGTAATTCTCGTGGTTTATTGCCGCGCGACATTAAAATTCAAACGAGAAAATCAGAGGTCGCTTGCGTGAAACTTTACTTCAGAATGCTAAAAATGACGAACATGATGAAAATATAAATACATATTACATCTTATCCAGAGTAAGTGCCTCAAGAAAGAATATAAAAACCATATCTTCCTGACCTTTTATTTCTTCTGGTATGTAATTTAGTGGCGAATAACTTCTCCGTGCGCAAAATTCAATCTTTTTAGGAAAGCCTCAAAACACGTCCTGCTTATCCAACTGGTGTATACTTCGTCTCGTCTTCGTCTTCGATTCGTCTCGACCAGCCGAATACAATGTTGAAACCCCATTGCTCTACCTTGATTTGGTAAAGAGTTATTGAAGAAAACCATACGTGACCTGGGGGTCACCTGAGTTGACCTCTTAGAGGTCAAAGAACAGAAATTCGACATAGGGGTTTGCATTTGGTACAAGAGTGGTGAATCTGGTGAAAATGGGTCAAATTTAGCCATTTCCTATGGATTTATAGGTGTTTTCATTTCCCCCATGGACTTATAATGGGGAGGTCACGAAATCGACCTGACTTTAGGTCACCGATATACAAAATGCGATATAAACGAATTGTGGATACTTATTACCTAATGACATCCTGTGCGTTTCAAACCGTTTGGTCAATCGCTTTGGCTGTGGCACGACCGCAAACGTTTTTGGAGGTGAGTCACTTGACTTGACCTGTTGACCTGACCTGAGATGACACGAGCCCCCCCCCCCCCCCAAAAAAAAATGAACCGTGTGGATAATTGATGCCCAAACAGCTGCACCAAATTTTGCGGCGCAGCGCCGCCGTTTTCCCGCTATCCATTAAAAACGGGGGGGGGGGGGCGTGCGGAAATCCCCCCCCCCGGCAGTGCGCGTGTTAAACCAGCTATCAATGCATAAGCAAGCGAAATCCGATGAGTTTTCAGAATTGTTGAGACTTTTGGGGATTTTCCCGCCACCCCCAAATCACCCGTTCTGGATCCGCCTTTGGGTAAGATGCTCGTATAACGTCTAAAAACTTGACGCAATGACTTTATTGACATGGATGCTGTCAAAGGTTAGTGAATCTGTTCTCCAATTGTACAATTATGTACTGCACACTGACTTTAATCAGCGAATTTAGCTTCATAGCTCACTTAAATACTCAAAGTTGAATATTAAAGTCTTAAAGAATACTTAGTCAGTTCTGACATATTATGTCAGTACGGTCATAAATTGAGTGTTTCGCAAAAACATGACGCAAGTGCCGTTAAATTGAACGAATTCGTCTATCACACTGAATCACGGCTTTTGGGTCGCGCCACGAAACAGTGCAGACATGTTCCCGTGCACTGTGAAGCGATGGGAATGCCGCGCGGCCTGGCACCGTGTCTCGCACTGAGTGGAATCGCCGGCTCCGCGGTATCCGTGAAGCCGATATCGAAAACGCCCGCACTGCGTGTCCCGGGCGCCATGCGGGTCACACGTGCATGTTTGATGTGGGCGGGTGAATCGGGACCGTCTTGAGCTGGCGCAGGTGGCCTGACGGGGCGGCGCGGCGGCAGAACCCGGGTCCGCCTTGACGGGGTTCGGCTACACGGCGGAATACTGGCCGGACTGACCCGGTGCCGCGCCTCTGCATCTCGGCGGAATACTGGCCGGACTGGACTGACCCACTGCCGCGCCTCTGCATCTCGGCGGAATACTGGCCGGACTGACTTACCCGCTGCCGCGCCTCTGCATCTCGGCGGAATACTGGCCGGACTGACTGACTGACCCGCTGCCGCGCCTCTGCATCTTGGTGGGCCGGACTGACTGACCCGCTGCCGCGCCTCTGCATCTCGGCGGAATACTGGCCGGACTGACTGACCCGCTGCCGCGCCTCTGCATCTCGGTGGGCCGGACTGACTGACCCGCTGCCGCGCCTCTGCATCACGGCGGGCCGGACTGACTGACTCGCTGCCGCGCCTCTGCATCTCGGTGGGCCGGACTGACTGACCCGCTGCTGCGCCTCTGCATCACGGCGGAATACTGGCCGGGCTGGACTGACCCGCTGCCGCGCCTCTGCATCTCGGCGGAATACTGGCCGGACTGACTGACCCGCTGCCGCGCCTCTGCATCTCGGCGGGCCGGACTGACTGACCCGCTGCCGCGCATCTGCATCTCGGCGGAATACTGGCCGGACTGACTGACCCGTTGCCGCGCCTCTGCATCTCGGCGGGCCGGACTGACTGACTGACCCGCTGCCGCGCCTCTGCATCTCGGCGGGCCGGACTGACTGACTGACCCGCTGCCGCGCCGCTGCATCTCGGCGGGCCGGACTGACTGACCCGCTGCCGCGCCGCTGCATCTCGGCGGGCCGGCCTGGACTGACCCGCTGCCGCGCCTCTCCATCTCGGCGGGCCGGCCTGGACTGACCCGCTGCCGCGCCGCTGCATCTCGGCGGGCCGGCCTGGACTGACCCGCTGCCGCGCCTCTGCATCTCGGCGGGCGGGACTGACTGACTGACCCGCTGCCGCGCCTCTGCATCTCGGCGGGCCGGCCTGGAGGTGTCAGCGGGGCGGCGGGGTGATTGCGGTATCAGCGGTATCAGCGGTCTGACACTCTGACTGTCAGCTCAGCCGGACGTGAACGGTGCTACATTTCGGCATGATCAGACACGGTTAACGGAGCTGAGTCGGTGTCTGATGGGGCCGGGCAGTGACCGTGACCCGAGCGACACCCACTGCTGTCCGGTCCGGCACGGTGACCGTCCGGCCGATGTGTGGGGACCACGGAGGGCAGAACGGCAGAGACGGGCTGGGGTGCCCGTCTCAGCTGAACTAGCACCGGTGGTGGTGCGAGCGTTGCGTTAAGCGCGGCCTGCCGTCTGACGGGGCGGGCGGGACGACACCCGCGGGGGTCTCACCTGTCCGGCGTCGGCTGCGGCGCGGCTTCACTGACCCAGCCCGAGCAGCCCCCTCCTTCTCCCCTCCCCGCTGCAGTGGAGCCGCCGCCGCCGCACCACCATCGGCTCCTGTATCGATTGGGCCGGGGCGGTCCGCTCCGGTGTGACCCGGCGCCACTGCAGACCAGGGCCGGGGCGGCGACTCCTCCGTCCCAGCCAGCTCTCCGCGGACCGAGCCGCCGTCTCTGACTCTGACAGAGCCACTACCTCTCATCTGACTCTGCCAGAGCCACTACCTCTCTCCTCTGTCTCTGCCAGGGCCACTGCATCTCTCCTCTGACTCTGCCAGGGCCACTACCTCTCTCCTCTGACTCTGCCAGGGCCACTACCTCTCTCCTCTTACTCTGCCAGAGCCACTACCTCTCTCCTCTGACTCTGCCAGAGCCACTACCTCTCTCCTCTGACTGCCAGAGCCACTACCTCTCCTCTGACTCTGCCAGAGCCACTACCTCTCTCCTCTGTCTCTGCCAGGGCCACTGCATCTCTCCTCTGACTCTGCCAGAGCCACTACCTCTCTCCTCTTACTCTGCCAGAGCCACTACCTCTCTCCTCTGACTCTGCCAGAGCCACTACCTCTCTCCACCGACTGCCAGAGCCACTACCTCTCTCCTCTGACTGCCAGAGCCACTACCTCTCTCCTCTGACTCTGCCAGAGCCACTACCTCTCTCCTCTGTCTCTGCCAGGGCCACTGCATCTCTTCTCTGACTCTGCCAGAGCCACTACCTCTCTCCTCTGACTGCCAGAGCCACTACCTCTCTCCTCTTACTCTGCCAGAGCCACTACCTCTCTCCTCTGACTATGCCAGAGCCACTACCTCTCTTCTCTGTATCTGCCAGAGCCACTACCTCTCTTCTCTGACTCTGCCAGAGTCACTACCTCTCTCCTCTGACTCTGCCAGAGCCACCACCTCTGTTCTCTGACTCTGCCAGAGCCACTACCTCTCTCCTCTGACTCTGCCAGAGCCACTACCTCTCTCCTCTTACTCTGCCAGAGCCACTACCTCTCTCCTCTGACTATGCCAGAGCCACTACCTCTCTTCTCTGTATCTGTCAGAGCCACTACCTCTCTTCTCTGACTCTGCCAGAGTCACTACCTCTCTCCTCTGACTCTGCCAGAGCCACCACCTCTGTTCTCTGTCTCTGCCAGAGCCACTACCTCTCTCCTCTGACTCTACCAGAGCCACTACCTCTGTCCCTCGGACCAGCGCCCCCCCCCCCCCCTCGGACCCCCCCCCCCCCAAGACCATCTCGTAGACAAAACGAGATGATTATATAAAACATATTTCGAAGTTCTTTCGATAAAGTATCTCTACTTCACAGAAATCCCTGGTTAACAATAGCGCACTGCAGTTTCGTACTTGCTAAAAATACACGCCCCCAGCGCAGGTGACAGGTCAGAGACGGGAGAGGGAGGGCGTGGAGGGTAGGTTACCGAATACCGAGTCAGCAATGAAGCCGGTCCGACTTCTGACGATGACTGTAAACATAAAACCCAGGTGGAGAGAGCCAAGGACATGGACAAAATGGAGCGACTCAAATTAAGAGAGAAGATGTAAAATGCGATGCGAATAGAGCAACAAAAGATACTACAATAGAATTGAAAGAGCTTATCCAAATAAGTAGGTATATTATCAGAACAAATTGAAGCTCATCATTGCTATGTTTTTATCGTGTTCTCAAGAACAACATATTGCTCCCTAGATGTATTGCCTTACTTTCATTACGTATTACGACGTAATGATTCAGTCAATGGAGAGTCAGTTGTCATGATAATCATGGTGCGTGAATAAAACAAATGTATTCTTTGAATGGCGAGGGAAACCCCATGACACGTTTAAAATGCACCGCTTGATACCAAACAAATGTGTACAGCAGACTGTTCAATCCCACTGCCAATTTGACTATGACTATTTTTCTAGGATCGTTATCGTCTAACGATTTTGCTTGTTGTTGCGTTGACCCGTAGTTAAAGGGAAATAATGCCCTTCTCCCACAAAAAAGTGGAGTTATTGCTTGAAATCGACAGACGAGAACAAAATATATTGTAAATTCATCACATTTTGCATAAAAACTTCCCTACCGAAAGATATTTCAAGTTAAAGTTGATAAGCGTTCCACACTTTTAACGATCGGTACTTGCAAGTACTTTTGGGCCTCATCAAACTGCGGGCTTTTCCCGTATTGCTTTTTTACGCAATGGAGTGAAAAAATATATTTTGCGTTCTGCTTGTTGTGATTATATGCCCGACGATCCTCCACAATTAACAGCCATTGACAAAAAAGGTAACCAAATTAGCAGTTAACTGATGCATATCACGGCGGCCTAGTTAGTGGTTGCGACCTTCAATTTTCGAAAATTGCCGTTCATGTATTTTCCACATTAGGAGTTTTGTGTAGTTTTGTCTCTGGCTGTATATAACACTATGCTTTATATTATCATGAAAAATCGTTATTTTTCCCCAAAAAATCACAAACAATACAAAAACTGACAATTAAATCGGAAGCTCATCGATGCACATCGACGGCGACCTATTTAGTGTCGGCGATTTGTTTAGAGGTAATTCAACAACGTTGAACAGATGGATACAAAAGCGCCAGATGTGTGGCTTTCCAATAGTGGAGGGAAAGTACCGATCATGAACTCCTTAAGAAGTACTTGCTACTTGTACTTGTACTTGCTACTTGTTTTTTATTTTTTTTTGCAAACTTCCAACTTTGAATTAGGGAATAATTGTATTTAATTCTTAAATTTAGATCACATCATTTGAATACCATAACGGTAGACAAAAAATTGTTGCTAACAAAATCAAAAGGTCATTATTCCCTTTAAGCGCTGCACAGGAAAATTATCCTATGGAGAAAGTTTGCCATGGCCAAATAGTACTATGCACTGAAGTCGAGAGCCGAGCGATCATGAAATTCATTCATAGTTAGACTACCATTGGTTTAAGATTTAAAAAACAAAACATTTGTTTGCATCAAGCCATGACGGAGAAGCGACGATGCAGGCAAAAGTGTTCGATCATCTGGGCCACCGACCCCAGCGCGCGTATATTTTTTTATAGTAAATTCGAAGCTGTGGTGCGCTACCAAAAACAGCGCTGCGGACGATCCCCATGGACCAGGGTGTGGCAGGAAACAATTATAATACACTCCTAGATTTCAGGTGATTTCTCCGAAAAGATGATATCGCAATATGATGCACTGCAGTCGCGTCTGGAAGGTTCCAGTGAAGTGAGCAACACTTGATTCTTGATTACTGGCTGAGGCAAAAGGGAACATATTACCCAGTGAAAGTCAATAATATTATTGATGATAAAACGCGTGAATAGTGTCAGGGTCATCACAAGTTCACAAGCTGAACCTGCATACGAATATCTGACCTTACGTCTGATTGTTGTAAAACATTTTTTTTTTAATTCTGAAAAAAAAATGTTCAGGGCTCCCACGTATCGGATAAATAGCGGAATTTATCAATCGGTTAGCAATGCGACATACGTGAACGGAAGACAGGGACGGCAAACAAGAACGCAAAGGAATGCGGAGAACAGTAAAAGGGGACGGGAACGGAACGGAACGGAACGGAACGGAACGGAACGGAACCGGACGGGACGGGACGGGACGGGACGGGACGGGACGGGACGGGACGGGACGGGACGCAAATTCCCGAAGTCTAATAACCATTCGCACTCGGAATTGGAGGAGACGTCATAGCTGCTGGGCGAGTCCATTATACCACCGGGGGAGGTTGGCACCTCCCTGAATGGGATGCTGGGCCGCGACAATCAAGGCCCTATAAGCGACAATAATCGAAGCGATCGCGTATGTGATGCGCTTAGCCTCGGTGCGCACCATATGAAACATATAGTTTATTCTCGTTACGGCGCGGTCGTCAGGCAGAAGTGCATTTGATCTCCGTTTACATGTCAGATCGGTAGGCAACAGTACCTATATTCGGCGTCTGTAATATATTTATATTGCTTTGTTTTTACTTGAAAACAGGCGGTCGACCAAAATAGCAGTGTTAGACAATTATTCCCTGAATATTTCGATACTACGTATTTATTTCGATCGCATACGTAATATTAGAAGGTAAGGCGTTGAATTTTAAATACGTAATTTTCCACCCAGAGATTCCATGAAACGAGCACGGAGCAAGTCAGTTCAGTTGACACGTGCGACAACTGTGTTTAGAAAGCGGAAAACGCGTTTATATTTCAACCTCGGTTTTCTATTACCTGTCGAGGCGCGCCAATAGAAGTTATTAGTAATTTTGAAAGACATGTATTTTTCGCCATCGCGACAGGAAACAGCTGGCGACGCCGCAGTATCACGTCCAGATAAACCACGAAACAGTTTTCATCACCATCAATTTGCAGTGATTTTAATTACGAATCGTCGCAAACAACTCAAGTGCCGTATCCAATTCAAAACAACTCAAACCGTCGGCAGTACTCCATAGCAAACAACAACGCGCAGCAACCAAAACGCTGGCGCTCAACGTCTCCAGAACTCAAACGTAAACGACGATCAACGTAAATCACAAACTCTCGTAACCTGCTCGATGGTTTCCTTCTTACTGAAATGAACATATTGCCTCCAAAACCACGTAACGCAACAACACTGTTCTAACCAGTCATTTCGATACAAGAGTAATGATACTGCCGATCTCTTGACTCCGATCCGATCTCCGATCGACATAGCTATATGAGTACAATGACAAAGATGACATGAAAATGGCTGAAACAAGCGAATCACATATTTCATTCATTATTATAGGTCGCAGTGGTCAAATCGCCTAATGACTCTACCTTCTATATACCGCCTTTCTCACAGGATCCAACACAAACATAGCCTCCAGATCCTCCAGATTAACCAATGAGCATGCGCAATAGGTAGGGAAACTGTGACGTCACAGTGACGTCACATCCAAGTGAATTCGACCAATCAAATGAATTGGTGCAAATGGTTATTCGACTTCGGGAATTTGCGGACGGGACGGGAACGGGAACGGGAACGGGAACGGACGGGAACGGACGGGAACGGGAACGGAACGGGACAATTGGCTAAGCTCACTATCAAATTTGGAAATTCAAAAGGGAATCCCGTCACCGAAATGGTCTGATCACCAAAATAACTGAACCTACCACCGAAAATATCTGCAACCAAAAGAACTAATTATACACCGAAACGCTGCTTTCATCACCGAAACAGCTGGTTTCATCACCGATGTATTCAGTAATATGGCATAACAACAACCAGATGCCTTGGGAAATGTAATACATTATTTGCGTAACTGATTAATTATACCGTTACCGTTGTTTGCGTAACCAATTCTATTATGTTATTACAATTTTTCCTGTCACCAGGCCGCCCGCCAGACTCTCCACAGCCAGTGTCCGTTGAGGCCCCAGCTTAGTAAATATATATTACTATCTGATAAGCGTCTGTGTGTCTGTCTGTCTATCTGTCTGTCCATCTGTCTGTCTATCTGTCTATCCATATGTCTGTCTATCTGTCTGTCTATCTGTCTGTCTATCTGTCTGTCCATCTGTCTGTCTGTCTGTCTATCTGTCTGTCTATGTGTCTGTCTATATGTCTGTCTATCTGTCTGCCTATCTGTCTGTCTATCTGTCTGTCTATCTGTCTGTCTATGTCTGTCTATCTGTCTGTCTATCTGTCTGTCTATCTGTCTGCCTATCTGTCTGTCTATCTGTCTGTCTATCTGTCTGTCTATCTGTCTGTCTTATCTGTCTGTCTATCTGTCTGTCTATATGTCTGTCTATATGTATGTCTATCTGTATGTCTATCTGTCTGTCTATCTGTCTGTCTATCTGTCTGTCTATATGTCTGTCTATCTGTCTGTCTATCTGTCTGTCTATCTGTCTGTCTATCTGTCTGTCTATATGTCTGTCTATCTGTCTGTTTATCTGTCTGTCTGTCTATCTGGCTGTCTATCTGGCTGTCTATCTGGCTGTCTATCTGGCTGTCTATCTGGCTGTCTATCTGGCTGTCTATCTGGCTGTCTATCTGGCTGTCTATCTGGCTGTCTATCTGGCTGTCTATCTGTCTGTCTATCTGTCTGTCTATCTGTCTGTCTATCTGTCTGTCTATCTGGCTGTCTATCTGTCTGTATATATGTATGTCTATCTGTATGTATATATGTCTGTCTATCTGTCTGTCTATCTGTATGTATATATGTCTGCCTATCTGTATGTCTATCTGTCTGTCTATCTGTCTGTCTATCTGTCTGTCTATCTGTCTGTCTATATGTCTGTCTATCTGTCTGTCTATCTGTCTGTCTATCTGTCTGTCTATCTGTCTGTCTATCTGTCTGTCTATCTGTCTGTCTATCTGTATGTCTATCTGTCTGTCTATCTGTCTGTCTATCTGTCTGTCTATCTGTCTGTCTATCTGTCTGTCTATCTGTCTGTCTATCTGTCTGTCTATCTGTCTGTCTATCTGTCTGTCTGTCTATCTGTCTGTCTATGTGTCTGTATATCTGTCTGTCTGTCTATGTGTCTGTATATCTGTCTGTCTATCTGTCTGTCTATCTGTCTGTGTATGTGTCTGTCTATATGTCTGTCTATATGTCTGTCTATCTGTATGTCTATCTGTCTGTCTATCTGTCTGTCTATCTGTCTGTCTATCTGTCTGTCTATCTGTCTGTCTATCTGTCTGTCTATCTGTCTGTCTATCTGTCTGTCTATCTGTCTGTCTATCTGTCTGTCTATCTGTCTGTCTATCTGTCTGTCTATCTGTCTGTCTATCTGTCTGTCTATCTGTCTGTCTATCTGTCTGTCTATCTGTCTGTCTATCTGTCTGTCTATCTGTCTGTCTATCTGTCTGTCTATCTGTCTGTCTATCTGTCTGTCTATCTGTCTGTCTATCTGTCTGTCTATCTGTCTGTCTATCTGTCTGTCTATATGTCTGTCTATCTGTCTGTCTATCTGTCTGTCTGTCTATCTGTCTGTCTATCTGTCTGTCTATCTGTCTGTCTATCTGTCTGTCTATCCTGTCTGTCTATCTGTCTGTCTATCTGTCTGTCCTGTCTGTCTGTCTGTCTATCTGTCTGTCTATCTGTCTGTCTATCTGTCTGTCTATCTGTCTGTCTATCTGTCTGTCGTATCTGTCTGTCTATCTGTCTGTCTATCTGTCTGTCTATCTGTCTGTCTATCTTCTGTCCTATCTGTCTGTCCTATCTGTCTGTTTATCTGTCTGTCTATCTGTCTGTCTATCTGTCTGTCTATCTTGTCTGTCTATCTGTCTGTCTATCTGTCTGTCTAGTCTGTCTATCTGTCTGTCTATCTGTCTGTCTATCTGTCTGTCTATCTGTCTGTCTATCTGTCTGTCTATCTGTCTGTCTATCTGTCTGTCTATCTGTCTGTCTATCTGTCTTCTATCTGTCTGTCTATCTGTCTGTCTAGTCTGTCTTCGTCTGTCTATCTTCTGTCTGTCTGTCTGTCTATCTGTCTGTCTATCTGTCTGTCTATCTGTCTGCTCGTCTGCTATCTGTCTGTCTATCTGTCTGTCTATCTGTCTGTCTATCTGTCTGTCTATCTGTCTGTCTGTCCTTATGTCTGTCTGTCTGTCTATCTTTCTTGTCTATCTTTCCTGTCTGTCTGTCTGTCTGTCTGTCTATCTGTCTGTCTATCTGTCTGTCTATCTGTCTGTATATCTGTCTGTCTATCTGTCCTGTCTATATGTCTGTCTATCTGTCTGTCCATCTGTCTGTCGTATCTGTCTGTCGTATCTGTTGTCTATCTGGCTGTCTATCTGGCTGTCTATCTGGCTGTCTATCTGGCTGTCTATCTGGCTGTCTATCTGGCTGTCTATCTGGCTGTTTATCTGGCTTGTCTATCTGGCTGTCTATCTGGCTGTATATCTGGCTGTGTATATGGCTGGTCTATATGCTGTCTATCTGCTGTCTATCCTGGCTGTCTATCTGGCTTGTCCTATCTGGCTGTCTATCTGCTGTCTATCTGGCTGTCTATCTGGCTGTCTATCTGCCTGTCTATCTGGCTGTCTATCTGGCTGTCTATCTGGCCTGTCTATCTGGCTGTCTATCTGGCTGTCTATCTGGCTGTCTATCTGGTCTATTGGCTGTCTATCTGTCCTGCCTGTCTATTATGTCTTGTCTATCTGTCTTGTCTATCTGGCTGTCTATATGTCTGTATATCTGTCTGTATATATGTCTGAATATCTGTCTGTATATCTGTCTGTATATCTGTCTGTCTATCTGTCTGTCTATCTGTCTGTCTAACTGTCTGACTATCTGTCTGACCTATCTGTCTGACTATCTGTCTGTCTATCTGTCTGTCTATCTGTCTGTCTTTCTGTCTGTCTTCCTTCTGCTGAGGTGAGAGACGCAAGAAGTGCTAAAACATCAGCGGATGCAACTCTGTTACAGTTATTAACAAGTGCTAATTCGGTGAGGTGAAATGTTTTGCTCTGTGTTGTTATCGTTTTTTACTGAATTTGTTAAATACATTTATTCGTTAAATTGATTATTTAACAAGTGGGGTGCATTGGCTGAAACTTCATACAAATAAAAGCACATAATTTAATTAATTGTCGCATATTGGTCAGGAACAGAGTAATGTTACCTCAAAGTGATACCAATAACTCTATATCAATCATACTTTTTCCTAACCTACAATGTCCACCACCGTTGTTTTATGGCCTTAAACACATCCAGGTCGGAAGCGTCGCAAGCGCCGCCCAAAAATCGCTAAGTTGTGACGTCACAAATAAAATCAAGAATGTTTGTTAAAAAATACGCTAAGTTTAGTGGTAGATTAGGACAGAAGGCGTTCTAAGTTGTGTTTTGGAGGTATATATACAAATCGAGGAAAAATACGCCTGCATCTTTTATGCAGAAAAACCTAATAGCTGTCCCAGCCCCATTCCTGAATCGCTCAAACAAACAACATTCATGGCATGCAACCATCCAACATTCATCTAATGTTACGAAGTGCTCGTTCTCAAACTGTGTTGGTTATAAGTGGATGCTCGACAACTCACCTATTCATAGTGTTGGCTACTCGTTAGAGGCTCGTTATGACATAGGCCCTGATCGATGTGCGTCAGCACGTTTGTCAGCACCAATCACCACGGCCCAGTATTCCGCCTACCTTTGTGGTCACGTGACATGACGTAGGCAGACTACTGGGCCGTGATATGGTGCTGACAAACGTGCTGACGACAGATCGATCAGGGCCCTAGTGCAGCGGTCGGGCGTCGCTACAGCTGACCCCAGGTGACCCACTGACCCCCCCCCCCCCCCCCCCCAGCTAGGGGCTCAAACCATTCCGAGTGCGACAGTGTTGCCACCCTGGTTGAGATGTGCGATACGTTTGAGACAGACTGTACGCCCCGCTACCACCTATAGATCAAAGGACTGCGACGTTAACGGGGAAAAGTTGGTACACAATATTGATAGCTGTTGACGGGTTGGACGGGTTGGACGGACAGAGCGGACAGAGCCGATGTTTGGTCCTGGCCGCACCACCGTCACCGGGCCACGTAGCTGGCCTGCGATGTTTGGTCCTGCCGCACCAACCGTCACCCGGCCCTGTAGCTGGCCCTGCGGTGTTTGGGTCCGGGGCCGCACCACCGACACCGGCCACGTAGCTGGCCTGCGGTGTTTGGTCCTGGCCGCACCACCGACACCGGCCCTGTAGCTGGCCTGCGGTGTTTGGTCCTGGCCGCACCACCGACACCGGCCCTGTAGCTGGCCTGCGATGTTTGGTCCTGGCCGCACCACCGTCACCGGCCCTGTAGCTGGCCTGCGGTGTTTGGTCCTGGCCGCACCACCGTCACCGGCCCTGTAGCTGGCCTGCGGTGTATGGTCCTGGCCGCACCACCGACACCGGCCCTGTAGCTGGCCTGCGGTGTTTGGTCCTGGCCGCACACCACCGACACCGCCCACGTAGCTGGCCTGCGGTGTTTGGTCCTGGCCGCACCACCGACACCGGCCACGTAGCTGGCCTGCGATGTTTGG
Source organism: Chirona hameri (assembly GCA_036785665.1). Classification (NCBI taxonomy): domain Eukaryota; kingdom Metazoa; phylum Arthropoda; class Thecostraca; order Balanomorpha; family Balanidae; genus Chirona; species Chirona hameri. The sequence continues at coordinate 6,845 of JAXIVJ010001928.1, read as the reverse complement.
TCCTGGCCGCACCACCGACACCGCCACGTAGCTGGCCTGCGGTGTTTTGGTCCTGGCCGCACCACCGACAAAAGGCGCGCGGAATCAGTGTAGGGACGTGTAACCAAAGCATGCGCCGCCGCCGTGACCCGCCCGCTGATCAGGCTCTACTGAGGCAGATACTCTACTGAGGCAGATACCCTACTGAGGCAGACACTGGCCTTCCCTGATGAGACAGACACCGGCCCGGCCCGCCCCCCTAGTGAGACGGACACCGGCCGGCCCTCCCCGGAGCGTGCGGTGGCGGCCGGCGTATGGTTTGTGTGTGTGTGTGTTGCACGTGTTCCGGCGGCGTGTCGGTAGCAGCGGTCAGTTTTATTGGACGCCGCCGTCAGACTGTCAGACCTGGCCGGGAAACATTCAGTGACGGCCGGCCCGGCGGTGTCGCAGGTGGTGTGTCAGTGTGGCGTGTCAGTGTGGCGACGCCACATTGGCAGGCGCCACGCTATGGCCAGTAATCGTGTCGGCGGCGTCCACACCTATGGCCAGTAATCGTGTCGGCGGCGTCCACACCTATGGCCAGTAATCGTGTCGGCGGCGTCCACACCTATGGCCAGTAATCGTGTCGGCGGCGTCCACACCTATGGCCGGTAATCGTGTCGGCGGCATCCACACCTATGGCCAGTAATCGTGTCGTCGGCGTCCACACCTATGGCCAGTAATCGTGTCGGCGGCGTCCACACCTATGGCCAGTAATCGTGTCGGCGCGTCCACACCTATGGCCAGTAATCGTGTCGGCGGCGTCCACACCTATGGCCAGTAATCGTGTCGGCGGCGTCCACACCTATGGCCAGTAATCGTGTCGGGTGGCGTCCACACCTATGGCCAGTAATCGTGTCGGCGGCGTCCACACCTATGGCCAGTAATCGTGTCGGCGGCGTCCACACCTATGGCCAGTAATCGTGTCGGCGGCATCCACACCTATGGCCAGTAATACGTGTCGGCGGCATCCACACCTATGGCCAGTAATCGTGTCGCGGCATCCACACCTATGGCCAGTAATCGTGTCGGCGGGCGTCCACACCTATGGCCAGTAATCGTGTCGGCGGCGTCCTACACCTATGGCCAGTAATCGTGTCGGCGGCGTCCACACCTATGGCCAGTAATCGTGTCGGCGGCGTCTTCAACTGTCCCACCTATGGCCAGTAATCGTGTCGGCGGCATCCACACCTATGGCCAGTAATCGTGTCGGCGGCATCCCACACCTATGGCCAGTAATCGTGTCGGCGGCGTCCACACCTATGGCCAGTAATCGTGTCGGCGGCGTCCACCACCTATGGCCAGTAATCGTGTCGGCGGCATCCACGCCTATGGCCAGTAATCGTGTCGGCGGCATCCACACCTACTGGGCCAGTAATCGTGTCGGCGGCGTCCACACCTATGGCCAGTAATCGTGTCGGCGGCGATCCACACCTATCGCCAGTAATCGTGTCGGCGGCATCCACACCTAGCGCCAGTAATCGTGTCGGCGGCGTCCACACCTATGGCCAGTAATCCGTGTCGGCGGGCGGTCCACACCTATGGCCCAGTAATCGTGTCGGCGGCATCCACACCTATGGCCAGTAATCGTGTCGGCGGCGTCCACACCTATGGCCAGTAATCGTGTCGGCGGCCATCCTACACACCGGTTTTGCAGTCGCTGCGGCCGACTCGCCAAGTAATGGAGAAGTCTCCCGTCGCGTAACCTTTTTGGAAGCTTTCGCTATGGTTTTTCATTTCAATTCATTTCAAGTTCTGGCCTCTTACTGGTGAGAATAGTGTGTCGTCCACACATGCCGCGACTCGGTATCCGGACGAGAACCAGTAATATTGGTGTCTTTTGACTGATAGACTGGTCCGGTTGTCCAGGTTCTGACGACGCGTGGGGGGGGGGGGGGCGGCAGGGGCGCAGCCAGACCTTCGGCAAGGGGGGGGGGGGCGGCACGACATCCCCAGGGGACAAAGTGGACAAAGCCCCCCCCCCCCCTCCTAAAAAAAAACGATAAATGATATCTCCTTGGAATTAGGCCTCTATATTTTGCAGGGGCCCTAAATGATCGCAAAAAAAAAAAGTCGGACAGGGCACATGTTGAACAACCCCATATGTAGACTGACTGATAAGTACGTAGTCTGATACAAAATAATTTGCGGCAACTGACTCCCTTTGGCACCATGTTAATGTTAACACACGCACCGACGGGGGGGGGGGGGGGGGGGGGGGGTGGGGGGGTATCCGCGCACCTGAGGTATTCGTAAATATTGGGAAAACGGCGGCGTGCAGCGCCGGCCAAAATTAGCATAGCTATTCGGGCATCAATTATTCACATTGTATTGTATTTTTTTATCTCGTGTCATCTCAGGTCAGGTCAACAGGTCACGTTAACCCTATTTGTAACAGGCTCCTGGCTACCCCTATTTGTAACGGAGATTCCGCCCCCCCCCCCCCGCCCCCCCCCCCCCCCCCCCCGGAGATCTCGAGATCTACCCGTCCGATTTTCAAAAATCAACGGCGTTTGATTCCCCTCAACACTATCTACATTTCTAAAAATAAAATAAAAATCTGTTTTTTTTTTGGGGGGGGGGGGGGGGGGGAGGGAGGGGAACAGGGGGGGGGGGGGGGAGCAAAAATACAAATTTTAGAGGTGTTTGTGATCCCTACACAGCTGTCATGTTTATTAACCGATTTTAACGCAACCATATGGGATCGATACAATGGGGATCGATAGAGATTGAATTGGAGATTGATATATGGCGGTGACTTTTGAAAATTCAAAAATCATAGGCGTGTGCAGGTCACTCAATATGAGGGTGAAGTAAATGCGTAATACAACTTTTTTTAAATAAATGAAATGGTGTGTTATTGTGACATTAGACAAAACAGTTATAATGCATATTTGTGTTGCCATAGGCGGTACCAGGTTAGTGAAAAGGGAGGTCAAATAGGACAAAATATTAACCGCAGGCACGTTGCTACCCATCACTATAAATATGTTACTGATCGTAGATAGTTCCTTTTTGCATGTTGTACTTCATCATAGGCGTATCCAGGATCCAAACTGGGGAGGCGTAAGACCTTTTGATAGGTATATTATCCCCTAGTATGATACTAACTAGTCAACAGTGTCTATTTCACTTACAGCTTCAATTCACATTGCTTACCCCTTTTCACCCTACCTGGACTCGCCTCATATCTTATAATCGTTCGTAGAGTACCCCTGTGGTGCATGTTTCATCCGAAAACTGCAGTATGTTATGCCATTGTAGGCCCATGCATCTTAGTTTCCTTGTAATAATATGACCCCTTTCTTCCATTCCTGAACGCGCCTCTGGAAATAACAAAATACTTAATTCCCTCTCCTGGCCTCATATGTGCATATGTCATTATAAACTAACCGTCTATTGCGCCGTAATCGCTGGCATATCGTCATCACCATGCCAGTCACCCCCCTTTGCATGTTCCTGAACACGCCCCTGCAACTCTATATGTAATAAATTATGCAAATAATGGAAGGAGAATCTATCTTTTACATCTTGATAGCTATAAATCCCCCTTGAATCGCTCTATTGGCTTTCCGCCAAGCATTTAATACTTCCTGGAAACCTCCCCTTTTCCAGCCCTTGAAACCGCCTTTGCCATGCAATTTTTATGATATTTAATTAACATCAACTAGTTTGCACTTGTTTCAATCACCGTAAACCGATGTAACTCCTTCATACTTGAGGCAGTTAGGAAGAAACCGTGAAGATCGCATTTACTTATTATCGCAAAATGTCTCCGCAGAACCCTCCCAGAAACCTGCCCTGGAACGGCCTCTGTCCAGGTTAAGAACTGAACATTTTGACTCCATATGTGAAAATATATTTTGGGAAAAGTCCCAACATTTCATGGGCCTGCTCCCAGCCGTTCTGGAGATATCTGCGAAAAAACATGTGGGGGAGGGGGAATCCGCCCCCCCCCCCTGTTACAAATAGGGTTGTGACCCTACCTCCAAGCAAGTTTTTGAAAGTTTGTGGTCGTGCCAAAGCCACAGTGATTGGCCGAGCGGTTTCAAACGCACATAACTTAATTAGGCCATAAGTACCTACCATTCGTTTATCTCGAATTTGTAATATCGGTGACCGAAGGTGAGATGGATTCGTGACTTCATCATTATAAGTAAATGGGTAAAAATGAAAACACTTATAAATCCACAGAGAATGCTTAAATGTGATCAGTTTTCACCAGATACGCCCATTATTGTGCCATATGCAAAGACCCAAGTCACATGTTTGTTCTGTGACCTCTACGAGGTCAACTCAGGTGACCTCGAGGTCACGCGTGTTTTTTCTTCATTAACTGTTTGCCAAATCAAGGTAGAGTAATGGAGTTCTCAACATTGTGTTTGGCTCATCGAGACGCGTTGATTGATGTAAACTTTGAACTTGATCTGACCTTGACCTGAGCACAGGTCATGTAAATTTGTGGATATTACCCAACTAGGTCATGGTCATACGATATACTATTCGATGCGTCTCGACAGAGGAGCACAATGGTGAAAGCTGTAGGTATCACTTTATCATGCGTATCTCAAAAGTTATTCCCTAAAAACAATTCCGCGATTTTTAGAATGTTTCAAGTTCGATGGCCTCCCCTGAGCTAACTATTGACCTGAGATGAAATCTGTTGAAGCTCGAGTGACAGAAAATGCAATTATCTTTCGGACGTTTTTTTCGCGCGTCGCTAGCTCTTTTGTTTTCAAGATATATACGGTTTTGGTAAGGACACCATATAGGGCCAAAATTGTACCTTTGTCGACCTCTAGTGACCTTAATAATGACTTGACCTAAAAAATGACCTTAGTACTTTCATTAGACATTGTTTCAAGCTAGCTAACGTTTTTTTTTATGTTTGTCGCTATGTTGCATGGCTTTTGAAATCTTAGAGGGCGGGTATCCACCTCCCCCCCCCCCCCCCCTGTCGGTTCGAAGTTGTCTCGGACCCCGTCGGTGCACGGGTTAACAATTTTAGTTGCACGCACAAGGCTCCTTGCAGGTCCCAGCAGCAACACAATGAAGAAGAGGCAACGCGAAACGTCGGACCCTCAACATTTTAAGTTGCCCAGATTGCTCACGTGTGTGACAAATTACATTGCAACCGCATAAATTCAAGGCAATTCACTGACGTATAGACTATGGAATGTGGAGGCGCTTTATGCGAAACGATCCAAGGGGTTTGCAAGGGGTTTGCGATCCCAGTTTGCAAAGTCAACTTTAGAAAACAGCAACGTATAAAACTACAGTCGAACATTTTGAGCGCTCACGAGCTTATCAAGTAGCTTGTCTTAGTGTATGGCCACTGGCATATCCAACAGGTGTGGGGGGGGGCAAAAAGGTCATTCCCAAAGTCAAAATCGACCGAATTCGGCCCAAAAATGACACATTTCCTGATTTTAACAGAATAATTAAGCAACTTAAAGGGATGTTGCCACCTCGCAGGCCAATATGGAGTTTGTGGTGTGTATCGGTAGATTAAGCGTGTCCGATTTCACCTGCAAAATTTGGTTCCCGAAACTCCCCCCCCCCCACCCATTAACATCATAAACAAAATAAGAGGCGATACAAAAAAAATTGCACCACTCATGATTGGCACACATTCGTAAAATTGGAGTCGCCTCATCACTATTTAGAATCACTTCTTTGCGGACTATGATTTGCTTTTGAATATTGCAAACTCAACATCGCCATTCCGTCAGTGCTCTTTAAAATTAAAATGCGTATACAGCTAATTATATTTTCAACAACCATAGCCTCTTTCACAATAAAACATGAATAAAACAGCAAGAATGACTATGGCTCGACATTGGGGCCGTAGGAGATTTGTGACCAATACTTTTTTTTAAATAAATTTAGTCCGATTGTTTTTGAATGGATGGATTTCCGAAGTCAGGCCCGCGCTAAGCATAGCTTGTTGCGCAGGCACTGACCCTTACAACCGATCAAGCAATTCCTGGCGTCCGGCAGAATTTAGAAGCGAAAGTTGTACGTGCCCGACATACCTGGACAGGGTCCGCCCCGCCCTCTGACGTCAACTGACCTTGAGTGCGACCACTGCCTCCGGCCACAGGCCATCCCAGTCAGGGGCAAATAGTGAGCGCCGAAGCGACTCGAACCCGGGCTGCCACTACCGGGTGAGGTCAGAAGCCCAGCGTTCTCCCAACTGAGCTACAGGGGCGGACATTATGACACAGATAGACTGTTCAAGGTCAAGTCTCGTCGAATTCGGACGTTTCGGCTTTGGGCGGGCGCCAATCTCACAGCCAAACTGGATGAGAGCGGCCATCATGAATCTAGTAGAGCGCAGCTGGGACCAACGTTTTGGAGTCAGAAATAAACACAAAATGTTTTGCCGATACACTGCTTTAGGTGCTGCATGAGCAAGTTTGAGCTTGAGCATACATGGATGAGTCAGAAAATAAATAAACTGCCGATACCCTGCTTTAGGTGCTGCAGGAGCAAGTGTGAGCTTGAGCATACACGATTGTTGGCCCCCACCATTCATTCAAGTTGCTTTTTAGAATTCCTCCGGAGGTGGCAATATCCCTTTAACCAAGGGAATGTTCACCATCAAAATGCAATACGAAACAATTTCGGTCATCTTTGGCTCAGGTCAAAATTGAGGTCATCAGAAGTCATCAAAGGTCAAATTTAGCAATTCTTAGAGTCTGCCCAACAGACCCCCAAACATCTCGAGAACTAGAATAGCTAGTAACAAACGAGAGAGATAAAATAATGATTAAATCGCTAACGTGTCCTCGTTTTTATTTATTTTGTGATCAGGTCGATAGTTT
>JAXIVJ010001927.1:112500-122563 GCA_036785665.1 Chirona hameri | reverse complement strand
GTCCAGCAACTTCCAACAACTGCGGAAACACAAGTCAATCTGGGTGAGGTTGACAGAGAAAGTCATACATGGTTTTCCATTATACTTACTTCTTGTCAGCGTGGCTACCAAATGCATCCGATTGTTTTAGGTATCGTTGAACATGTTCAAGGAAGTGGCAACAAGCACACTGACAACATTTTATGTTGCTGAATGTATTATAATGTTATATAAGGCTATTATCTAAATTATGCACATTGCTACAAAATGGAAATGTCTCGCAGTTCGCACGCTGGCACAGTGCCGTTAATAGTTAATAATCACTCGTAATCCGGCATGTCGCCAACAACACATCATTTAAAATTGTCTTCCTTTTCTATGAAGACAATTTATAAATATAGCATGGGCTTTATTATTAAGCCCATGCTATATTTATGGTTGTTTTACAATCTTGAAACTATAATTTTGATATTGTAATTGTAGTAGTGGGTGTAAATCAGGTACATGCATGCCCTATATGCAGTGCATGTGCACTGCCGCTACTGCATATCCTTTGTGCAGAGTCTCCAATTATGAATATATGAAGATCTGCGGCGTCCAATGAGGAATGATCCGTCCAGTGTGCATGTCCCAAACTCACGCTAACAGCCGCGACTCACGCCGACAGCCGCGACTCACACCGACAGCCGCGACTCACGCCGGCAGCCGCGACTCACGCCGATACGATTCACGCCGACAGCCGCGACTCACGCCGACAGCCGCGACTCACGCCGGCAGCCGCGACTCACGCCGATACGACTCACGCCGACAGCCGCGACTCACGCCGACAGCCACGACTCACGCCGACAGCCACGACTCACGCCGACAGCCGCGACTCACGCCGACAGCCACGACTCACGCCGACAGCCGCGACTCACGCCGACAGCCGCGACTCACGCCGGCAGCCGCGACTCACGCCGACAGCCGCGACTCACGCCGGCAGCCGCGACTCACGCCGGCAGCCGCGACTCACGCCGATACGACTCACGCCGACAGCCGCGACTCACGCCGACAGCCACGACTCACGCCGACAGCCACGACTCACGCCGACAGCCGCGACTCACGCCGACAGCCGCGACTCACGCCGGCAGCCGCGACTCACGCCGATACGACTCACGCCGACAGCCGCGACTCACGCCGACAGCCGCGACGCACGCCGGCAGCCGCGACTCACGCCGATACGACTCACGCCGACAGCCGCGACTCACGCCGACAGCCACGACTCACGCCGACAGCCACGACTCACGCCGACAGCCGCGACTCACGCCGACAGCCGCGACTCACGCCGGCAGCCGCGACTCACGCCGATACGACTCACGCCGACAGCCGCGACTCACGCCGACAGCCACGACTCACGCCGACAGCCACGACTCACGCCGACAGCCGCGACTCACGCCGACAGCCGCGACTCACGCCGGCAGCCGCGACTCACGCCGATACGACTCACGCCGACAGCCGCGACTCACGCCGACAGCCGCGACTCACGCCGGCAGCCGCGACTCACGCCGATACGATTCACGCCGACAGCCGCGACTCACGCCGACAGCCGCGACTCACGCCGGCAGCCGCGACTCACGCCGATACGACTCACGCCGACAGCCGCGACTCACGCCGACAGCCACGACTCACGCCGACAGCCACGACTCACGCCGACAGCCACGACTCACGCCGACAGCCGCGACTCACGCCGACAGCCACGACTCACGCCGACAGCCACGACTCACGCCGACAGCCACGACTCACGCCGACAGCCGCGACTCACGCCGACAGCCGCGACTCACGCCGACAGCCGCGACTCACGCCGACAGCCGTGACTCACGCCGACAGCTGCGACTCACGCCGACAGCCACGACTCACGCCGACAGCCGCGACTCACGCCGACAGCCGCGACTCACGCCGACAGCCGCGACTCACGCCGACAGCTGCGACTCACGCCGACAGCCGCGACTCACGCCGACAGCCGCAACTCACGCCGGCAGCCGCGACTCACGCCGATACGACTCACGCCGACAGCCGCGACTCACGCCGACAGCCACGACTCACGCCGACAGCCACGACTCACGCCGACAGCCGCGACTCACGCCGACAGCCGCGACTCACGCCGGCAGCCGCGACTCACGCCGATACGACTCACGCCGACAGCCGCGACTCACGCCGACAGCCACGACTCACGCCGACAGCCGCGACTCACGCCGACAGCCGCGACTCACGCCGGCAGCCGCGACTCACGCCGATACGACTCACGCCGACAGCCGCGACTCACGCCGACAGCCGCGACTCACGCCGACAGCCGCGACTCACGCCGATACGACTCACGCCGACAGCCGCGACTCACGCCGACAGCCGCGACTCACGCCGACAGCTGCTGCCGAAATCAGACATACTGGTCACGGTGTATCTTGTTCTCCGTCTTTATGTGATCGGTAATTGTGTACGAAATGTTTATAGGTAAAAATATGATGATGATTACTTCCAAGTCCCAGGCCAGTCACGTTTTTTTTGCCAGTTTTATGTTATCATATTGCATAAGGTTATTGAACTGGTCCTGACAGCTGTCATGCATAAATATGATTGGAATGATGGGATGACCGATCGTATATACATAAAAACATGTTTTTTCCATTGACCAAATGTATGAATGTTTCCTTCTGTTCTAAAAAACGACAAGACCATAAAGTATTTCTTGGTACATGGAATAGTCGCCCAGCATCAATAAATGAGTAAGTTAAAGTGCATTTATTTATTTATCTGTGTTTGAAACTGAAAGACGATGAAACGTTAACGTGTGAATAATAAATAAATAGACGACTACGCACGGCTGAAATATAGCCGATGCGAAAGAAAACGCCCTTAAAATACACATAAAACTCAGTTTGAAATAACACTATACAGCTTCTGTAGGAGACAACCATGACAACCATATGACAGCTATGCTAAATATGACAACTGTATGAACTCCTTAAATATAGCCTCCGCAAGAGACAACATTCCTTATGCTGTCACATGACCGCTTTAAAAAATACAAACGTCGATAGCCATGTTGGCGAATCCATATGTCGGATTTACGCCGTCGCTATGATGCGGCCGATTTGAAGCTGGTAAAAGTGTCTGTGATCGATCGGAAAGGAAATGATTAGCGGCTGTCAGGAAAAAGAAACGTCACGTGCAGATATTCCGCCCACTCGCAGCGCACCCATGGAAGCCGGCCGCTCACAAAAGGAAGTCCCACCAACCTGAGTCATGTGGCCCGGAATCTCTGTTGTGTGTGTGTGTGTGTGTGTGTGTGTGTGTGTGTGTGTGTGTGTGTGTGTGTGTGGCAACCACATGTATTCCAGTGACGAACCTTAACACGACAGTAAATAAGCAGTACGTCAGCAACAACAAGCGAGTTGATTTGTTCAGACAGAAGCTGCCCATGCACTCGCCTGTGTCGGTGTGTTGTAGTGTGCTCTCGGGGAGGGTCTGCGCCCATTTGAAGCGCTGTAATGCGGTGCCGCTGGTGCGCTGCACACTACAGACGGCGACACGCCAGTTCTGATTGGTCAAGAGGTTAAGCGTGCATGTCCGTTCCCGTCGATTTGGCGTTGCTACAATGGCACAGTGATTCGGTACCACGTTCACTCCTCCGTCTTCCGCGGAAGTCATACCGATTAATTAACTGAGGGGGTTATTATATCTGTATTGATCAGCATCAGTTATTTATGACCAATTTCACAATGGTCGCAATCCACCCGGGAACAAAGAAATGACGACGCGGTGCAGACGACGAAGTGACGATCGGCCGAGTTGTCCATTTCAGATTGGCCGAAATTGGCCCAGTACCGCAACAAAGTCGTTTGCGTCATGTCAACAAACACCTTCAGAACGATGGGAACGATGACAAGTTTCAAATAATCACCACCTTACAGCAATTATGAATTAACTGAATTGCTGACAGGGCACGCGCTGTAGTATATGTTGTATTCTGAAATACTGCCATAGCGCTATCAAGGGCGGATCCAGCCGGCCGTTTTTTTTGGGGGGGGGACAAACCGTTTTTTAGTGGACCTTACCTACCCCCAATTTCGAATTTCTCCCCGGATTTGGGCCACTTTATTTTGCAACCACACGATTTCGATTTTCCCCCCATTTTTGTATAGGTTTTCGACCTTTTGGGATATCGAAAAAGGAAAGATGTCAGCTTGCAGTTTGTATTGTTCCGACATTGCCTTACACTGATAAAACTATGTCAATTGTCAGCTGTACCCAGGGGCGTCGCCGATAATTTTTGAGTGGAGGGGTCGGCTGAAATGACGAGAAAAAAAATGTACCCCAATTTGTTTTGCGTGTATTTTGCAACATTTTTGACTGCAACATTTTGCAACACTTTGCAACATTTTTAATGTGGATTTGCATGTTATAGTAGGTGCTTGTTATTTAGCGCCGCGAAGCGGCGCGAATTTGTTTTTGCTCGGGTTTGCCTGATAAAACCCAGAAACATAGGCATTTTTAGCTTCTTAGCCTTGTAGAGGATAAGAAGCTAAAAATGCTATTCATTCAATTCAGCGTTACGACGAAACGAAGACGATGACGATGGCTTCGTTATGACGATGGCCACTGATGTGACGCCGCGAAGCGGCGTGAATATTTTAATTTTAGGTCGTGGAAAACGCATTTTTAATATTGGAACCAGACCGTGAGTGGAGCCAAGACTGAGGTAACCCCTTTTCCTGGTTGCACATCTCGGTATGATGCAAAATGTTGAAATGAAGGTAGTTTTTCATATACATTAGCCTCGGATAGTAAATCACGATGGCCGGTGGCAGTCTGTGCTCAATAGTACATATGATAATAACTGTAGTCTGTATACATACCTATGTACCGAACTGTAACGAACAACTGGTAACGGTTTCAAAGTAGCAAGAGGCAGACCGACATTTCCGCGCATAAATGGTCCCTGTGGATCTGGAGGAGCCTGGGGGAGATGGCTTGGGGAGATAGTCCTGGCCTGGTCCCCACTATTAGCTCTTCGGGCCAACAAGTTGGGCACCGCTGGAACAGCTTCCGGTTGCCGAAGTCCACGTCTTTGCGTTCGCGTCACCTTTTTCGGAACTCGGCAGACAAGCTAAACATGTAGCCCGCTTTAAAGATAATATTTTATGAAGAGAGTTGGCCCTGGGGCCAGCAATTACCGCCAAGGAGAGCCTCTGCAAGACACTTAATTAAATGAATTTTCCAAATTTGTATATGCAATTGCGAAACTTGTGTTATGCCGCGAAGCGGCGCGAAATTTTTCAGTTTTTGACTGTGGCTAGCTTGATTTTGACTGCTGCAATTTTGGGATGCCCCAGTACCGTTCTAAAAACGCAAATATAGCATGCATTAGATTTCACGTCTTGGGGGGGGGGGCAAAACATAGTTTGGCCCCCCCCTTAAACAGGCTTGGGGGGGTCATGGCCCGTTCGCCCCCCCCCCCCCCCCCCCCCCTGGATCCGCCCTTGGGCGCTATAACATATGTGGTTCGATGAATTTCTGCCACGGTATTCACACTGCAATTTCTAATGGTGTGATGAACTTCTTCGAATGTTTCTAGTGAAGTCGGTTTTATAATATGTACAGTCGGTCTACTAATGATCTTCCCTAGCTCTGGGTCTCCCACAGTAGGCAAAACGATAGCTGGCTGAATCCCGCACCGAGGCGGGGCCAGACCAGTTTGACAGCTTGCCCGGTGCCGGCCGATACTTGGCGGAATCTGCACCGCTCCGTCCTCGTCTGACCCACACAGGCCGATCGGAGAATAACAATGTGTATGTGTGGCGAGGCTGTGTGTCGGACCGTGGTTGGCAATATACGCAGACCTAGAATGCTAGTCAAGTTAGCGACGATCTCTGTGATGACCAGTTTTAAGAAAACCATAGGTTTGTGAAGCATCGCTAAGTGTGCAATTGATAGAACACTGCATGGGCTATACTTTAAGACGAATATTTGTATCTCAAGTTGAATGACACTGTTGTCACAGATGTCGTCTGGGAAATGAATATTCCAGGTCGGAAATGGTTATCCATCGTGTCGATTGCGACGATTGAGAAATTTGCATTGCGCCTAAAAATAAAGTGTCGATATTTGGACCTGATCTCAAGGTCAGGGTAAAATATAAACACGTAGCCAGTCAGATGCTCTATCAGCTACACACCTGGCGATGCAGCATAGACCTAAGGTTTTAAATCCTGTCGTCACAGGTAGGTATCGCAAATGTCGTCGCAGATATCGTCGCCAACTTAATGGATATACAGTATACACCCGCCCGGGTGTGTTTGTGGAGCGTGAAATACGGAGCGGCATGATGCGAACATATCAGTGCGAGGCGCACTGCATTTGTCTGATTTTTCGTGTAGATTCATCAGGTGGACGTTTGCATTCGTAATTTCGTGGTTCTGCATTACACATGACACGTGGCATGATTAAGAAATAAATACACGTAAAAGCGCATGGTCCCCAGCGCGGTTCGAACCCACGACCAATCTATGCATACGCTAGGAGTAGACGGCTACACCGACTGAGCTATTGGGGCTGATGTGGTGAACACTGTTATTCAGTCTCCAATGTTGGATCTCTGCCAGCTCAGGACAGGTGACCCCTTGACTCTAGAGACAGACGGCCCTGACCACCACCTGGGTCGCGACGAATTCCGACACCGCCCGCACTCCCTCCCTCCCCCTCCACAGGTCACGCACCTGTCAGACAGACACAGTGGGTACCAACCTACGGTGAGGAAACCACGTTTGTTGTGCCTATCGCGACCGTAGCGCCACGTGGTGGCAAGGGAAGATCATTAGTAGACAGACTGATGTCTGTCTGTCAGGTGCGTGACCTAGGGAGGGGAAGAGGGGAAGAGGAGGGAGTGTGGGGCGGTGTCGGAATGCGCAGCGACCCGGGTGGTGGTCAAGGCCGTCTGTCTCGAGAGTCAAGGGGTCATCTATCCTGAGCTGGCAGATATCCAACATTGGAGACTGAATAACAGTGTTCATCTCATCAGCCCAAATAGCTCAGTCGGTATGGATGTCGACTCCCAGCGGATTCATAGATTGGTCGTGGGTTCGAACCGCGCTGGCACCAGGCGCTATTACGTGGATGTCTTTCTTAAACATGCCACATGTCATGTGTAATGCAGAACTTCGAAATTATGAATGCAAACGTCCACCTGATAATTCTACGCGAAAAAGCAAACAAATGCAGTGCGCCTCGCGCGCCTCGCACTGGTATCATGCCGCTCCGTACTTCACGCTCCGCCAACACAGCCGGGCGGGTTTATATCCATTAAGTTAGCGACGATATCTGCGACGACATTTGCGATACCTATTACCTGCGACGACAGGATTTAAAACCTTAGGTCTATGCAGCATCGCCAGGTGTGTAGCTGATAGAGCATCTGACTGACTACGTGTTTATATTTTACCCTGACCTTGAGATCAGGTCAAAATATCGACACTTTATTTTTTGGCGCAATGCAAATTTCTCAATCGTGGCAATCGACACGACGGATAGCCATTTCCGAACTGGAATATTAATTTCCGAGATGACATCTGTGACAACAGTGTCATTCAACTTGAGATAAAAATATTCGTCTTAAAGTATAGCCCATGCAGTGTTCTATCAATTGCACACTAAGGGATGCTTCACATACCTAAGGTTTTCTTAAAACTGGTCATCACAGAGATCGTCGCTAACTTGACTAGCATTCTAGGTCTGCGTATATTGCCAACCACGGTCCGCCGCACAGCTTCGCCACACATGTGCATAATGATTGCCCGATCGGCCTGTGGGTCGGGCCAGGTCGGAGCGGTGCAGATTCCGCCAAGTATCGGCCGGCGCCGGGCGAGCTGTCAAACCGGTCCGGCCCCGCCGCGGTGCGGGATTCAGCCAGCTATCGTGCTGCCTACTGCTGGATACCCAGAGCCAGGGAAGATCATTAGTAGACTGACTATACCTCCCCCGCGCGGTTTTGCATTTTATGGTCTGCAAAACATTAGTTGCCTTCGAAAACAAAAATTACAATTTTAAATAATTGTAATCGATACATTTAATATGAAGACAGCATTAAAGCTTCATATTAGCTTAGCTTCATAAAGCTTCATGCAGGCGTAAAATACAATCAAACAAGACAGGAAGCCAATGGAGGGCGCTGCAGGTTGCCTGCTGAATAAACAATCTGCAAACAGTCATGCAAGGCTATTGGCTGGTTCTGCCGGCACACTTTCCATTAATATTGACGGAAGATGGAAAACCACTCAGAAATAGCTATAAATTCCATCGTTTTTGAGGTTGTTCACAGAGGAGTAAGCCATCAATGGCAATTTTTGGTTTACAAATATGGATGTAGCAGAAAATTACCTTTATTTTTACGCTTAAGTAAAATTGCTGGAAATGCCTTTTTGTAGCTAAGATAAACTTGGTGAAAAATCAAATGTAATCAAATGTAAGGCCGAGTGAAATGGAGGAAATGTCCAATCTTCGACAATTGGAGGAGGATCTTCTGCGGTGCCTTAACCTACCAGGTATCAATTAAGCATTTGTGGGATTTTGTGGACAAATGGTAACTACCAGGAACCAATTAGGTTTGTGTGGGCCTTTGTGGACTATTATTATGTATTTATATTATTAAACCTGGCTATTTCAGGCCATGCCTTGTTGACGGCAGCGGTGTCAAACCAAAGTACAGAGATGCCTGTCTAGGGTGATCTACGTCTGCAGACACTCGTGGTCCAGTCCAGACACTCGTGGTCCAGCCCAGACACTCATGGTCCAGTCCAGACACTCGTGGTTGCACTAATGACCTTGTCTGGCCCACTGCTCACTGATAGTGTTCCGTGCAGTGTTCGCCACGTGCCCACCAACCCCTAGCTCGGCCCAGCCCAGGCCCATGAACACCAAGCCCAGGCCCGGACCAGGCCCGGTCAAATTTAGAATGTTGAGGCCCAGGCCCGTCCGGCCCGTTCAGATTAAGCATATCTTATTTTCATCAAAATTGCAATCATTATCCTAGCATATTTACTTGTATACTATATATGTTAAACAATTAAACAAATTTGATGACAACTATTGTTGATCATGGAAAACAATCAGATAAATAGTGACACAATACTACATTTTATCACACCTGACAAACAGAGCAATTGCTTTTAGGTATGTTTTGCCAGAAATTGCAGTTCCCTATACTAAGTTGAAATTGGCAACACAAAAAAACACTGGCAATGTTTTGTCAGAAATCGCAGGTTCTTAACGAAATAATAAGTTGAAATTGACAAAAGAAAACACAGGCTAGCCGCAAGCATGTCATGATGATTGTGGCTTATGGTGCACCGACTGCTGTGGTCATTTGGCGCCAAGGCCCCAGTGGTAAGAATGTCAAAATCATGGACAGAAGATTTAATCCAGGCTGAGGTAACAAAAATTAGGACAAAGGTGCCTTCGCCACAATGATAACTTGATGATTAAACAAAGAAACGAGAC
The DNA here is from genome assembly GCA_036785665.1 of Chirona hameri. Classification (NCBI taxonomy): domain Eukaryota; kingdom Metazoa; phylum Arthropoda; class Thecostraca; order Balanomorpha; family Balanidae; genus Chirona; species Chirona hameri. Next base: position 113,056 of record JAXIVJ010001927.1, on the reverse strand, counting down.
ATGTGAAATCAGAACAAATTATAACTCATGATTGCTTGCATTAAACATCACCCACCCAGTCCACATTGACACACTAACACTATGCCCCCCCCCCTCCCCCCTAAAAAAACGACAGGAATCCGAATGCGTTTTATCAAAGTAGTCGACGCATTGAACTTAAAATCAGTGAATCTAAGATTTTGCGTTTTGATGACGTTATTACATAACAAAGGATATGTATTGTAGTATTTTACAAATAACATGTGCTAATGAAACAAAATTGGGCTTTAATTTGATAAACAATCAGACATTTAGCAAATTTACTGCCATTTGAGCTTTTTGCAAGTAAAAAGCTGTACCTATTTAAGGATGACATCATTTATTCAACGGGGACTGGGGGACACTGAACTCTAAGACGAGCCAAGGCCATAGAATACCAGCTAGAACTGTCCCTGCTGTGCAGTTATCTGCCATGACGTCACCGAGGGCATACTTATATCCGGCATAGCAAGCTAAATATATGAAACCGAAGTGAACAAAAGTCGCAAATGACATACATGTAAAGTACATCATCAAT
>JAXIVJ010001927.1:87500-105000 GCA_036785665.1 Chirona hameri | reverse complement strand
TCTTGCCTATTACCACCAAACCGCAATTTTGTCAATATATTTTATTCTTACCAACATATTACAAAATTATGAGGAACATTTCTAGCCAAAATCGCATGTTCAAGTTGTGTAGTTTTTCAAAACTTTCAGAATCTTTCAGAAACTTTTCAGCGCAATAATCCTTAGTGAAAATGGCTAATATAACATGTTTTTGCCGCTTTGATTTCTGTTTTAGATGCTTATAATGATTTGTGCATGCATGAGAATGTGAATTATGGCAGTTTTTTATTTGTGCAGTGGCGTGCTCAGGAGGAGAAGGGCAGGGGAATTGAGCATTGTCTTTTGTTATCTTTGCTTATTTATATATTTTCCTATGTAGTGTAACGCGATTGGTCCACAATTCCACCTAATTGCATACCTGTGACCGCCTTTGCCCCAAAATACAATTGTGATCCATGCAGATGATATTGCATGAAATTACCCACTGCAAAGTAATGTTCAGGGGCACTAAAGACAATGCCTGTAAACGGAGTCAAACATATCCCCCCAAAATCCGTCCCTGGAGTCGCCCTTGGGAAACCAAAAATTTCACACAATAATACCAGTAAGGCGCCGTAATCGGCGATGAACGAGCGAGCGCGAAGGAAATGCATGGTGAATTTCAACTCGGTAGGGCAAGTAGCTTCTGAGATACAAAAAAGGTGTGCACGTGCGCACGTGCAGAGGCACACCACCCCTGACTTGTGGGAAATTGGCGGCTGGAGGTCCCTAACCACACACCAAATTTGAACACAATCGGCTCAGCCGTTCCTGAGATATATAATAGGGGTGTACACGTGCGCACGTGCAGAGGCACCCCACCCATGACTTGTGGGAAGGCGGCGGCGGAGGGTACCTAACCACACACCAAAATTTAACAAAATCGGCTCAGCCGTTCCTGAGATATAAAATAGGGGTGTGCACGTGCGCACGTGCAGAGGCACCCCACCCCTGACTTGTGGGAAAGTGGCGGCTGAGGGGTCCCTAACCACACACCAAATTTGAACACAATCTGCCCAGCCGTTGCGAAGTTCTTGCGAGAGAACACTTTTCAACACCCCTCACGCGGCACGCGCCACGTGCAGTGGTAGTGACTGACATGAGTCGGCACGGTCTCAAACAGGCTTGGTTGGATGGGGCTACTCAGCAAAGAAACCCGCTTGTCAATCGGACGTGCGGTTGCAGATATTAGCTTCTCAAAAGCGTCGCCACGGGCCGGGCCGAGTCGGGCCGGGCCGCTCATATTCAGATTTTCCCCATATACCACGGAAGGACGAGCGATGCAAGGCATTGTTAAAACAGGTAACCACGTTTCAAATTGATATTTTTTGCTATGAAGTTACACGTCGTGGTTCCATAACTCCCCCCTAATTTCATCCCTGGAGCCGCCCATAACATTGGTCCATGCGCTTACGTCCTACCCCTGGAACCGCCTATGCCACAAAATACAATTGTGATCCATGCAGATGATATTACACGAGACAGTTCACCGCGAAATAACGTTTTGAGTTACTAAACACCGTGTGTGTAGACACTTGCCCCCAAAACCCGTTCTTGGAGTCGTATGTGGGAAACCCAAAAATATAAAACAATGGCACAAGGTGTGCAAAGAACAGCTAAGAAGGTGCACTGAGTTCAAAATGATTATCTTGTATATTTCGATGAAATACCAGTGACCCCAAATGCCTCCCAAAGTACGTCTCTGAAGGCGCCCATGCTCAATAAAAAAAATGAACAAATGTTCAACATGTCTACAAATGGCAGTAAGGAAAGCTGTGGAAGTCGTAGGCTCGTATCTACAACGGTTAGATAATGGAAACTGATTCCCTTTGAATGTCGAGTCACGCTGAAACCCCAAACATGCCCCCCAAAAACCACGCCTGGAGCCGCCCCTGGTGAGCTGAAAATTTCGAAAAATTCCCACAATGTGCCCAATGAATATTTTGGAAAATTAACAAAGTTTGATGGCCGTATCTTTACTCGTTTGGGGACAGGAGCGGGAAACCTTAAGGGGGTCGTTTTAGCCCCCTCCCCCTGATACTAATAGGGTTAATATGTTCGTAAGTTGTGTAAAATATAAACAGATTACCTATACATTAACCGTTTTCACGAAGGATTATTGCGCTGAAAAGTTTCTCAAAAGTTTCTGAGAAGTTTTGGTATAGAAGTCTTAGTATATTATACATTCCAAGAAATAAATTACTGATTTAGGCGATATTATCACTATTCAATAGTTATGGAAACATAACTCATAACAAGTTTATGATACAAAATTGGCCGTTTTTTAAAGTACATATGCGTCTCGAGTCCATTCGTTCAGTTTAGCATACCGTCATACTAGTTACTCAATCTGACAGCGTCATGGATCACAGGTCTGTCTGCGCATGCGCAGTGATGTGCCAGCAAAGATTCGCGACCGCTTCCGACCCGCGTGCCGCACGCACATAGACAAAGCCAAGCCGCACAGGCCGGCCGCCGGATTGAGCCGGATTGGGCAAGTCCATTGCGTCCAATTGCGTCACACTCCACATTATGTTCTGAATCGTTCTGAAGTTTTGACAAGTTTCAGTCGGTAGAGATCACACAACCAACCTATCATCACAACTGACCTATCAATACTTATCTTACTAATTACCACCAAACCGCAATTTTGTCAACATATTATATTCTTACCAACATATTACAAAATTCTGAGGGACATTTCAAGCAAAAAATCGCATGTAAAAGTTGTGTAATTAAGGAATTGATCGTCGAACTAAGACTTCTATACCAAAACTTGTCAAACCTTTTCAGATTTTTTTTCAGAATCTTTCAGCGCAATAATCCGTCGTGAAAACGGCTATTATCTCGTCTATTGTTTATAGGTACCAAAAACTAGAGCCCTTCATATAATGGGAATCCCGTATGGGAATTGGAACGGGATGGAAATGGGTGGGAATGGGACATTTTTGGGGAAATGTAACGGGTTGGAACGGGTTTGGGACAGACCATATATTTTTTAGCACCACAAAAAGTGACATGCTGAGACGGGTGGGAAAGGGAGCCCATCAATTATGAATTTGGATTAGAACGGGTTTGGTTCTGGCTGAATGGGCTGGAACGGGATGGGGGCTGAAAATGTGTCCCATGAAGGGCTCTACCAAAAACCACAAAAACCACAAACAAACAACACGAAGACAAAAAAGCAAAAAACGAAAGCTACCGTCTAACGAGCTGTTACTACCACCAGTGAGCTGCTACAGCCACCAGTGAGCTGATATAGCCACCACTGGCGGATCCAGGGGGGCGCAACCAGGCCATGGCCTCCCAAAAGCCTGGAAGGAGGAGCCAACATGTCTTTTGCCCCCTCCCCCCAAAAAAAACGTTAAAAATATATTGTAAAAATTGACTTTGACGCAGCCAAAATCCAGCTATCCACAGTGAAAAACTGTAATTTTTTGGAAAACACGGCTCTTACCATCAGTAGCGTACCCAGGATTCACTCCAGGAGGGGGATATTTTTTTATCAGGGGGGAAAAGGTACCCACCAAAAATCTCAACAGATTTGGCACACTATATTGAGGAGCATATTTTCAACATTTTTTCTTTAAAAAGTAATTCATCTTTGGAGCATCTTTGGAAATAGGGACCTTCGGGCCCTATTTCCAAAGGGACACATACGGCCAAGGGAGCACGTACATACCTTCAGGGGTGGGGGCAATTCCCCCCCCCCCCCTTGGGTACGCATATGCTTACCATCAAATCAGGGCTTAAGGGGCAGGGCTCAACTGGACGAGAAAATAGCGGTCAGCAAGTTGCCAGTCGGAACTGAAGCTCGAACAAACGTTTTTGTTACATGTAGGGAAGGAAGAACACTTCATCTTATCTTATCTTATTAATTATAAGATGTCCGTCCGTACGTCCGTGCGTGGTACGTGGAAATCAAATAACGTAACGGTCATACACAAAATGGTTAATAACTCGACAACCGTTGCAGCTAGGTGCGTGCAATTTTCCACGCATGTCCGGTGGCAGAGGCGCACCATCGTATCAAAATTTCAACAAGATTTGATATACGTGTCGGCCGCTGTGTCGGCGACAACTGTGTCATTGGTTTAACATAGGAAACGGCCAAATTCACAAATCGACGAAAACGATCAAACACGCGTCGACCCCGGGCAGATAACTCGCAAACCGAGGATCGCAGCGACATGCGATAAACACGATTCGACAGAAAGTACATTGACCTGGCGTGTCACATGTCGCTCAGAGAAAAGCTTAGTTCAAGTCCAAAGTTATGACAATTTATATAAAAAACGGCATTTTCAGTATTGAAATCGGTACTCGGAAACTGTTCAACATAGAACGCTGAGACTTCACCACTTTGCAGGCGAAGGTACCCTCTTTAAATTATATCTGTAACACAAACCTGTTTGAGTAATATTTAGGCAAGCTGACAGGCGTTGCAATATTTTTGCAATATTTGTTTGACCATTCTATTCTTCCCAACACCGTAAAGGATAACACCAAGACGAGTTTTCACAACAACAAAAAACAATATACACCGGATAGCCCCGTCTTTACTGACCACTATCCACCAAAAATATTTCGCTTCTAGCTAATAGATAACCTATGATGAAGACAAACGTGAATAATTCCTGATGCTAAGACGCGGACTCGCCGGCACACGCCAGCCGACTGCGTCGGCCGGGATTAGTTTGCCGTCCAACGCCGCCCGCCAGTGGCACTAGCTGACGGACAGTCACCTTGGCCGGCGAGCGTGAGTTCGCACAGCCGACAGCGGGCGCCTTTCACAACGTATAAATCGGGCAGCGAATGAATTGGCTGGATATATATATATATATATATATATATATATATATATATATATATATATATATATATATATATATATATATATATATATATATATATATATATATATATATATATATATATATATATATATATATATATATATATATATATATATATATATATATATATATATATATATATATATATATATATATATATATATATATATATATATATATATATATATATATATATATATATATATATATATATATATATATATATATATATATATATATATATATATATATATATATATATATATATATATATATATATATATATATATATATATATATATATATATATATATATATATATATATATATATATATATATATATATATATATATATATATATATATATATATATATATATATATATATATATATATATATATATATACCTATCTATCTATCTATCTATCTATCTATCTATCTATCTATCTATCTATCTATCTATCTATCTATCTATCTATCTATCTATCTATCTATCTATCTATCTATCTATCTATCTATCTATCTATCTATCTATCTATCTATCTATCTATCTATCTATCTATCTATCTATCTATCTATCTATCTATCTATCTGTCTATCTATCTATCTATCTATCTATCTATCTATCTATCTATCTATCTATCTATCTATCTATCTATATATATATATATATATATATATATATATATATATATATATATATATATATATATATATATATATATATATATATATATATACATATATATATATATATATATATATATATATATATATATATATATATATATATTAGCTGGATATATAAATAAATGTCTCCTATGCTATCCACCTAAAATATTCCGCCACCAGCTAATAGTTAAGTTATGAGGAATACAAACGTAAAATATTGAATAACACTTTAACAATGGACGCCCAGCAGTGCGCGCCGGTGGTGCAGTGGTTAGCGTCGCTGATTGCTGAGTGAGGGAAGCGGGTTCGATTACGGCATGCGCCCGGACTTTTTCTAAAACGGGATATCAAATATTAAAATATAAATTAGCTGGCTGTAAAAATAAATGTTTATTATTAAAATAAATACCTAAATAGTACCGTTTAATGGGCATTGAACGTATTGGCTGGCTATGTAAATTAGCTGGCTATATAAATAAATGCTATATAAATAAATGGTGTTATTAAAATAAATACTAAATCAGACCGGTTAATGGGCATCGAACGTATTGGCTGGCTATATAAATTAGCTGGCTATATAAATACATCTATATAAATAAATGGCTATATAAATAAATGGTTTTATTAAAATAAATACCTAAATCGGACCGGTTAATGGGCATCGAACGTATTGGCTGGCTATATAAATTAGCTGGCTATATAAATACATAGCTATATAAATAAATGGCCATATAAACTTCAGGCCATCTAGTATGGTATTAATTTGGAATCCAATCTACACTCTATTTCGGAACAAATGGTTGTCGAAATGACGCGTTGCTTTTGTGAAAATAACTTTTCGGGACGCGTGACAGCGGTATGTACAAAATTCACGTGTGATTCAAACGAAGGTCCCAATGACAATTGTGCAATCAAAATAAAACAAACTATAGGTAGGTACCTAGGTGAGATAGGTACTTCTAGCTCAAACCTTATCAGAAGTATCTGCCTCCTCCCGGATTTTCTCAATAACCTGACAACTATCATAGATATCAACGTGAAACTTTCAGTACCTTATGCTGCATCAAGTTGAAGTCTTCGCGCCAACTATCAATGAAATTAATGCAGTATTTTGGGAGATTGTGACGTTTAATGACGTCATGTCATGCCATTTTATGTGGAAAAACGATAAATGTTGGAACAATTGTAGAAAACAGAGTTTTTAAGCAAATTGCAAATAAAAACGTCGAAAGAAAGGAAATGACATTCCCTTCAAAATGGCTTTCTCGAATTTCCGAAATTGTGGGTTTTTGAACCCCAACAGTGAAACCATTTTTTTTCTCGGAAAAAAAAGCCGCAAAAGGATTTTGTTTTGTTTTTGAAAAGTGAATTTCTTAAGCTCGAATACCAAAATAAGATGACCGGCCCAAATCCGCGGAGAAAAAAAATGGGGATACCTTTTTGCCACAAAAAGATACCCCCCACGGAGAGAAACTGGATCCGCCAGTACCTCCCACCGATTTGCCCCCCCCCCCCCCCCAATAAAAACGACGGCTGGATCCGCTAGTAACAGCCACCAGTGAGCTGCTACAGCCACCAGTGAGCTGCTACAGCCACCAGTGAGCTGCTACAGCCACCAGTGAGCTGCTACAGCCACCAGTGAGCTGCTACATCCACCAGTGAGCTGCTACAGCCACCAGTGAGCTGCTACAGCCACCAGTGAGCTGCTACAGCCACCAGTGAGCTGCTACAGCCACCAGTGAGCTTCTACAGCCACCAGTGAGCTGCTACAGCCACCAGTGAGCTGCTACAGCCACCAGTGAGCTGCTACAGCCAACAGTGAGCTGCTACAGCAGTAAGTGAGGCACTGTAACCGCCAACGAACTGCAGTAATCATCATTACAACACTTCAGCCAGCAATGAGCCCAGTCAGCTGTTGAGAGGCACCAGTCGGCAGCTCTGCAGCTCAATCAGCTGTTGAGAGGCACCAGTCGGCAGCTCTGCAGCTCAGTCACCTGTTGAGAGGCACCAGTCGGCAGCTCTGCAGCTCAATCAGCTGTTGAGAGGCACCAGTCGGCAGCTCTGCAGCTCAATCAGCTGTTGAGAGGCACCAGTCGGCAGCTCTGCAGCTCAATCAGCTGTTGAGGGGCACCAGTCGCCAGCTCTGCAGCTCAGTCACCTGTTGAGAGGCACCAGTCGGCAGCTCTGCAGCTCAATCAGCTGTTGAGAGGCACCAGTCGGCAGCTCTGCAGCTCAATCAGCTGTTGAGAGGCCCCAGTCGCCAGCTCTGCAGCTCAATCAGCTGTTGAGAGGCACCAGTCGCCAGCTCTGCAGCTGACATACGCTCATGCATAATTTGCGCGTCGTTAGCTGGCTTCTGGTGCAGTCTGGCGCATCTGCAGTGATGGTGAGAGACCCGGCAGACCCGGCAGACCCGGCAGACACGGCAGACACGGCAGACACGGCAGACACGGCAGACACGGCAGACACGGCAGACACGGCAGACCCGGCAGACACGGCAGACACGGCAGACACGGCAGACACGGCAGACACGGCAGACCCGACAGACACGGCAGACACGGCAGACACGGCAGACACGGCAGACACGGCAGACACGGCAGACACGGCAGACACGGCAGACACGGCAGACACGGCAGACACGGCAGACACGGCAGACACGGCAGACACGGCAGACACGGCAGACACGGCAGACACGGCAGACACGGCAGACACGGCAGACACGGCAGACACGGCAGACACGGCAGACACGGCAGACACGGCAGACACGGCAGACACGGCAGACACGGCAGACACGGCAGACACGGCAGACACGGCAGACACGGCAGACACGGCAGACACGGCAGACACGGCAGACACGGCAGACACGGCAGACACGGCAGACACGGCAGACACGGCAGACACGGCAGACACGGCAGACACGGCAGACACGGCAGACACGGCAGACACGGCAGACACGGCAGACACGGCAGACACGGCACTCCGTGTCTTTCAAGCCACAGGAGATCAGCCAGCGGCATCGGAACGCCACAGAGAAATTATCTTGCTTGGATCGGACATTTTATTGGACATCCATCCTCGCAGACTTCCCTGATGTAAGTAAGCCTTCCGTATTTCTGTATACCAACCTTGACATCTAATAATTAAAAACATGTAGTTTCACTTGATTGCAGGGATGTACAATCTTATCTCATTTGTTGGAATGGGCGATATAAAAGTTATGGCGTGAAAACCGGAAATGTCCATTGATCCTCAAATTGTACGCATCACTTACCTTTGAGATTCTCTTGGTGCGTACATTGAAAATTTAATATTTGTAAGACTCAGGATTTAAGCAACTAGCATCAAACAACACAAATGTCTGGAAAAACCATAAGCAATCAGAAAGCAAAGCATACAAGGTAACATGTTCCACTACATATATAGCAACCACATTTTCTACATTCACTACACCATATTTGTTAATATTTACCCTTCAATTTGGTATGTTTCTCTCCACTGTCAAGAGCAGATACAGCCGACCGTTTTGGGGGGCCAAACCGTTTTTGGCAGACCTTACCTACCCCCAATTTCGAATTTCTTCCCGGATTTGGGCCACTTTATTTTGTAACCACACGATCTCTAATGATTTCTTAATGTTTATATTTGGTGTGTTTTTTAGCTGTTCACCTCTTGGGATATCGAAAAAGGAAGGATGTCAGCTTGCAGTTTGTATTGTTCCGACATTGTCTTACACTGAGCAAAACTATGCCAATTGTCAGCTGTACCCAGGGGCGTCGCCGATAATTTTTGAGTGGGAGGTCGGCTGAAATGACGAAAAAAACGTACCCCAATTTTGCATGCGTTTTTTATGCGACTTTGCAGTTAGCAGCATTTTTAATGTGGATTTTCGTGTTATAGTAGGTACTTGTTATTTAGCGCCGCGAAGCGGCGCGAAATTTTTACGGGTTTGCCGGCTAAAACCCAGAAACATAGGCCTTGTAAAGGATAGAAGCTAAAAATGCTATTCATTCAATTCAGCGTTACGACGAAACGAAGACGATGACGATGGCTTTGTTATGACGATGGCCACTGATATGACGCCGCGAAGCGGCGTGAAAATGTTAATTTTAGGCCGTGGAAAACGAAATTGTAATATTGGAACCAGACCGTGAGTGGAGCTTTACATCTCGGTATGATGACAAATGTTTATTTATTTATTTATTGAACGTCATAGGCTCATTCCACTCAGGTGTGGCTTTACAGAACGAGTGTCAAAAAGGTAAAGAAATGTAGGTCAAACGGTCACATACACTCCGACACACATACACACTCTCACGTAAGTGTCGTCAAGAAGCAGGCGCCGCTATCGGTCAGCAATTTGTCGCTGCAGTACATGCTTACGCAGCTCCTTCTTGAACTGCGGTAGGTTCGAATCCCGTAAATGATGTGGTAACATGTTAAAAGCTGTCACGATTGAGTTAAGGAATCGCCTCCTTCCAGATTCCGATCTGATAGCTGGATCGTGAATCATGTCACCTTGTCGTGTATCGCGCTGGTGCACATGACGTCTATATGTAAGATTGCTATATAGCGACTCGGGCTGCGAAGTAACCAGGACGCGTTTTAGAAGGGTCAGTGCGTGGAATTTGTACAGGTTGTCGGCAGTAAGCCACTCAAGGTCCCGTAATACATCGCTGACATGGTCAAATTTTCGGCGCCCCGAAATTACACGTGCTGCAAAGTTAAGCACCTTCTGGAGACGTGCGGTTTGGGTAGCGTTGCATGTTCCGTAGACACTGATACAGTAACGGATGAGTGAAATGACTAGAGCCTGGACTAGAGTAGTAATCGTCGTTTGAGGTAAACTATGTTTGATATGACTGAGACCGATTAAAATACCAGTGCAACGCCGCACGACATCAGTGTGGGCAGCAAACGTCATACATTGGTCGAATACGACTCCCAGGTTTCGCACCGCGGGAGAGCCGGAGACAGTGGCGCCCATAAATGTGATGCTTATCGTTGCCAGCAGCCGAAGATTTTGACGAGTACCGAGAACTATGAGCTGTGTTTTCTGAGCGTTAACTTCAATTCCATTTTTGCCGAACCAGTTGGATAGCTGCGAAAGATTTCGTTCCATGGATCCAGTCAGAGCGCCAATGTCTCCGGGTCTCCCACTTACAAGGACCTGGGTGTCGTCCGCATACTGCATGATACATTCGTCATGAGCATAAAGGGGCAGGTCATTCGCGTAAATGCTGTACAACAGCGGACCGAGTGCTTACCCCTGGTACGTTCCGATCGGGTTGTGCAGAGGCGCAGATAAGGTACGAGAGCCACGCTGGCTCTGGGTGACAACCTGCTGGTAGTGGCCGGCAAGGTAGCTCGCAAACCAGCGCGTAGCCACATTGTAGAGTTCCAGTTTTCTCAACAGTCCATCATGTGGCACAACATCAAAACATTTGGACAAGTCTAACAAACATAACAGGGTGATTTCTCTTCTATCCATGGCCTCAAACACTATCAGTCACAGTAAGAAGGGTCAGTGGAGTGATTCAATATAAAACCATGCTGACTAGACGAGAATAAGTGGTGGATAGTAAAATAGCCTAAACAGCTGCTCATAAACAACACGTTCAATTATTTTGGCGATGGTCGGCAGGATGGAGATCGGTCGGTAATTGGACACGTCGGTGGATTTCGGTGTCTTTTGGATGGGATGCACCAAAGCCAGTTTCCATGAGTCCGGGACGACATTACTGGTCAGGCTAGAATTCACAATATGGGTGATGACTGGACAAACGGAATCCATACACTGCTTAATGAAACGTACGCATAAACCGTCGGCACCACACGATGTACTGTTCCGCATCCGGGATATGACGCACCGTAGTTGCCCCGGTGTAGCCGGCGACACCTGGAACCGGCCGGTGGCCACGCGCGGCAGGCGCACCGCCAGCTCCGGGCCTGAGGAGTCCACCTGTCGAGCGGTGGCGGTACCAATACTGGCGAAGTACTGGTTCACGGTATCCGCGTCCGCGTCAGAGGACCTGGTCGGCCGTTTTCCCGATATAACGGGCCGAATACTGCGCCACAGGGAGCTTGGTCTGCCCTCCTGTATGCGCCGATCGATCTCCTCCCGCGTGTCACGACGGACAGCCGACCTGACCTACCGACAGCCGACCTTCAAGTCCTTGTACAGGTCACGATCAGAGGCACGGAGCGCTGCGCGCCGCCGAGTCAACAGGTCTTTAGTGGCTTCTGTCACTGGGGGCGCTGTTGGGTTGCGCACCGTTTGGCGTCTGACAGGGGCTAAGCTGTCTATAATAGGGAGTGTCACCGCAAGCAAATAGTCCCACTGCTCTTCAGGATCGACACTGTTGTACACAGCGCTCCAGTGCACGTTTTGTAGGTTGTAATTCAGCTCTGTCACGTCCAGTTTCTGCCAGTTCCTACCCGTCAGTGAGCACTGCACAGGTCGGTAGTGGGGTAGCGACACCAAAGCACGCGACCAGTTATGTGGGCTATAGTCGCAGTGCAGCGTGCCGGCCCGCTCAACACCACGGCTTGTACATATCACGTCAATGGTGGAGCCAGATGACCGGAACGTAGGACCACTGATGTGCTGCTGCATGGAGTATGCTGTGAGAAACTCCCTGAATCTAGTGGCCGCGGTGCCGTCGTTGCTGTTGTTGGTGTTGATGTTGATGTCACCGCATATAATGATCGGTCCACTGTGGCGGGTGACGATGTGCTGGAGTTGCTGCTCCAGTTCGTCGATATCCGCGGTGACTCGGGACTGTGTCTGAACTGGTGGCCGATAGAGCGAACACACCATCACTTTTTGGATTTGGACCCACAGCGACTCCAGTTTGGAGCCTGCCGTGACCTGATCAGGTCCATCCAATGAAGATGTTGAAATGAAGATAGTTTTTGATATACATTAGCCTCGGATGGTAAATCACGATGACCGGTGGTAGTCTGCGCTCAATAGTACATATGCTAATAACAACTGTATACATATGTACCGAACTGTAACAAACAACTGGTAACAGTGCAAATGGTTTGAAAGCAGCAAGAGGCAGACCGATTTTGCCGCGCATAAATGGTCCCCGTGGATCTGGAGGAGCCTGGGGAGATGGCTTGGGGAGATAGACTTGACCTGGTCCCCACCATTAGCTCTTCGGTCCAGCAAGTTGGGTACCGCTGGAGGAGTTTCCGGGTGCCGATGTCCGCGTCTTTGCGTTCCGGTCGCCTTTTTTCGGAACTCGGTAGACTCTGTAGCCCGCTTTAAAGTTAATATTTTATGAAGGTAGCTGGCTATGGGGAGCCTTTTATTATTTACCGCCAAGGAGAGCCTCTGCAAGATACTTAATGGAATTCATTTTCCCATTTTCCAAATTTGAATAAGCAATTGCAAAACTTGTCATGCCGCGAAGCGGCGCAAAATTTTCCAGTTTTTGACTGTGGCTAGCTGGATTTCGACTGCTGCAAATTTTAGGATGCAAAAACGCAAATATAGCATGTATGATACTTCATGTCTTTGGGGGGGGGGCCAAAACATAGTTTGCCTCCCCCTTGAACAGGCTTGGGGGTCATGGCCCGCTGCCCTCCCCTGGATCCGCCCTTGTCCACAGTGACTAGGGAGATCAAATTATGTCTCCGAAAGGAAAGCTCAGACCGTCAAGAAACCGTGGCAGCCCCACAAGCCGAAATACCATTCAGTTGCAGTGTTCCGAAAAAGTGAATCGTGCCAAAAGATTGAGTCGACAAGTGGCGCAGTGCGCTGCAACCGGCGCCCGCTATCCATACAAAATGTCTCTGGCGAGGCCTACCTTAGATAACCATAGATGGGATGACTCGGATGATACAGCCCGCGTGGCAGGGATGCTGGACCTACCCCGCCGTAATTTGTATCTCATTCGCCAGCACTGTTGGCCTATGTGTGGAGACGGAGGGACCGCCACACAGAGGTCATCCCGGGGGAGGACCGCCGGTCCCCGAGGTCACATCGGTCGTGCCCCTGGGGGAGGAACGCCGGTCCCCGAGGTCACATCGGTCGTGCCCCTGAGGGAGGACCGCCGGTCCCCGAGGTCACATCGGTCGTGCCCCTGAGGGAGGACCGCCGGTCCCCGAGGTCACATCGGTCGTGATCCCGGGGGAGGACCGCCGGTCCCCGAGGTCACATCGGTCGTGCCCCTGAGGGAGGACCGCCAGTTCCCGAGGTCACATCGGTCGTGCCCCTGGGGGAGGACCGCCGGTCCCCGAGGTCACATCGGTCGTGCCCCTGGGGGAGGACCGCCGGTCCCGAGGTCACATCGGTCGTGCCCCTGGGAGAGGACCGCCGGTCCCCGGGGTCACATCGGTCGTGATCCCGGGGAGGACCAAGATAACTATAACTAACAGGTAGGTCGGAGGTTTGAATCAAGCCCAAGATATGGCATTAATATTAGGAGACATTTCTGGCGCTGAAGAGACGTTTGTTAAACTGCGTTGTTTACCTGTGTTTTGCCATTCGCTCGGGGAGCGTCTTGCGGCGTGGGGACGAGGTTGCGCTGCTTAAATTAATTCATGCTAATTTATTGAATTTGTTAACGTTCATATTGACATATATACACAGTCAACTCCTCATAATAATGTATTGACCAAGACGCGTTTCGTATTGATACTTAGCCATCCAGTTGTTCCGCAATCCAGACATGTTGATACGATTGCACATTTTCTGAAACATGCTAATGTGATAGTAGGTAACAAGTAAGACTGGGAGGAACAGGATACATTATAAAAGAAAGCAACATGATCACAGGCTTGTCTACAAGATACCATGCAAGAGATGTACAAAGCCATATGGTGAAACTGGAAGTCGAAAGAAGTTCGAACACAAGGCTAATGGAGCACAGGAAATATTTCCAATATCAGAAACCCAAAACAATCGTGAAACATAGTCATGAATGTAGAACTATACCCAGTTGGGAAGGTGCAAGAAGTATTCAAGATAATATAGACAAGAAAACAAGAATTGCGCTTGAGCTTGAAGTCAGAATTTATGAATCCGAAGACTGGAAGAATAACTATCTGAAATGGCTTCATTTTTTCTTCTCAATACATAAATTAGATGTCTAACATGTGATTGCTTCGCCTGACGGCTCTTAGGAGACTAATAGATGAAACAATGTCATGTGATGTGAATGAATTTTGAATGTATGTTTGCAGTGTCAATCATCTATTGTTTTGCATGTCCTATTTTTAATGACCAACTGAAGAAGTATCAATATGAATTATGAAGCGTGTCTTGGTCAATACATTAATATGATGAGTTGACTGTTTATTCTTGAAACACTCTGGCGGCTAAATAGTGTCTATGAAGAAAAAAAACAGCATCAATACTTTTTATGATATTGTACCTATTATTGTATCAAGTATGATACGCGATATTAGCTTGAGCGCATCCTTGGGTGGATAGGATAACCATTTTATAATATATTTGAGGAGGATTTAAGCTATCCTTAGTTTTGTATTCCTGTATATAAGGAGATTATCAGTTAACGTATTATCCGGGTTACAATTAATGTGTGCTATGACTACCATTTACTGCCAAGTGCCACTCCGGCACTTACATTCTGACACCAACACCTATCCACATTCATCAACCATTTTGAGCATCTGTGATTTGAGCCATTGTAATTTCCATATTTCTTACAAACATGTACTAGCTGCTACTCAAATCATTACTGGTGTGATATTCTCCATTCTGATCTTTCCACTCCACGTTTATGCATGTTTTGTGCTTATTAGTGCTGGTAAACATCTACTATGGACATTTGTATGCTATGATATGCCAATGTCAGTATTTAGTTCATTATGTTGGTGGGGGGGGGGGGGGGGGGTAGGAATGTGTGTGTGTGTGTTGTGAATGTGTTCCCACCTAGATGCATGTGTATGTGTTTGAATGAATAGAATGAATGTGTATGTGTTTGTGAATGTGTTTGTGAATGTGAATGTGTTTGTGAATGTGAATGTGTTCCCACATAGTACCCTATTCCTCAGGAACACAACATAATGTGTTAATTTTATTGTTGTGGGGGGTGGAGTAAAATGACCCCCTCTAACCAGACTGGTTATTTATTCGACACTGCTTGAATCGATTGGAATTGTCCAATACAAATTCCTTGAGAGAGAAAAAATATTCACCACCAGATCTTTTGATTCATGAATCGTGATTGGATCAAACCCTGTATCAAATCAAGGCTGATTGAATCAAAAGATTTAACGATTCTTAACGATTCAAGTACACTGGTAAGTTGTGCAAATACATGCAGATTGCAGTCCTAGTGGCTACATTTATGTATACTGAAATAGTTTTGTTGCAAGAATGTTTGAATGATCATATATATGTATGTTTCAATTTGTATTTATGTGCAAATACATGCAGATTGCAGTCCTAGTGGCTACATTTATGTATACTGAAATAGTTTTGTTGCAAGAATGTTTGAATGATCATATATATGTATGTTTCAATTTGTATTTATTTGACATACATTCACCACAAATATTTAAATGTTGAATGAAACGTGAATCAATTAAAATATGTGTTTTTATTCTATCAATTGGAAAGAAAACAATTCTAAAAAAATAGTGAATCCAACGGTGATTGAATCATTCAGATTCCAAAATGAATCATGATTGAATCGTTCCAAAAAAGTTGAATCAATAACCAGTCTTCCTGTAAATAGAAAACTAAAGGGCTAAAAAGACGCGAACAAAGCGTTTGAAAGCTCTTAACAAGGGATATTCGACGTTACGTCAGGTATGATTTGGCTCAGTTCAATAATGAGGTCACCAAAGGTCAAATTTTCCAAAGTATAGACTTTGCTACAGAAACCCCAAAAAATATCTGGGAAACTATGATAGCTAGGAACGAACGGAAAAGGCAACCGAAAGCTCATGCAAAATTAAATCGCCTGAGTGTTATCAAATTAACAAACGCTCAGGTCAATAGTTTAGGCCCTAGAGGTCACCGAAGATCATGTAGGCATTGTCTTCCCCAAAACGCTTTCATAAATACGTTGTATTGGTTAAGAACATATAACAATGATTTTAACACTATCGTATTTGTATCTTCAACAAGGCGATTCGGACCATGATAATGGTGACCTAGTTAGGTCAACTTAAAAATTTGACCTCAGGTCAAGGTCATTTGGTGACCAAGATAGGTTATGTTGCACATGGGGCGACGCGACTCGACGAGAAAACACAGTGGTGTCGTTTGCACGTCTCTATCTTTATTATATCAAGAGTTATTGGCAAAAGTGCTGGTGACCTGAGATGACCTCAGCTTACCTTGCGGAGGTCACAAAGCAAAAATTGCACCCGGGTCATCAATAATGAGCTAAAATAGTATGATTCTGAAATAATTGGCCTGATCTAATGCATGTTCTCTGACTAGGAAGCATTTGTATATTTTCCCAATTTACTTATAATGGAGGGTCACGAAATTGGCCTGACCTTAGGTCACCGATACAACAAATCCGAGATAAACGAATTGTAGGTACGTATGGCCTTATGCAATCCTGAAAGTTTTCAAATCTCTCGGACAAATACTGGCTTTGGCACGACCGCAAACATTTTTTGGAGATAAGATCACTTGACGTGACCTGGTGACCTGACCTGAGATGACCTGCAGTTAAAACTTCCACAAAATGATGTTGGTAATTGATGCCCGAATAGCTGTGCCGAATTTGGTGGCGCTGCGCGGACGCCGTTTTCCCTCGCTACCCCCCCCCCCCCCCCCCCCCCCCCCCCCCCCCCCAAAAAAAAAACTCAGGGGGGTCAAGATGACCCCCACACCACCAGGGCGGGTTTATCATCCATACATTTGGCCAATATTTAGGCGCATTTCAGCCACTCTTTAGGCCTAAAAGTGGACATCCTCATAAACAGAAGAAAACGAACTTAACATCTGTGCCAAAACGCA
>JAXIVJ010001927.1:47500-82500 GCA_036785665.1 Chirona hameri | reverse complement strand
GACCTGTCACCTGGCATGTCACCTGTCCTGTCACCTGACCTGTCACCTGACCTGTCACCTGACCTGTCACCTGACATGTCACCTGACCTGTCACATGACCTGTCACCTGACATATCAACAGACATGTCACCTGACCTGTCACCTGACCTGTCACCTGACCTGTCATCTGACATGTCACCTGACCTGTGAGATTGCCGGTAAGGTGGCTTTGTATGAGGACATCGTAAGACTGAAGGACAAGACGTGACCTGGTCATTGACCTAAGTGTGGGCTGTGCTTCGTGTCACGTGGCGTGGCCGTTGGTCTGAGTATCAGCTGTGCTTCGTGTCACGTGGCGTGGCCGTTGGTCTGAGTATCAGCTGTGCTTCGTGTCACGTGAATTGGTTATTGACCTGAGGATCAAATGTGTTTTGTGTTGCGTGGCTCGCTTTTTTGCCTGAGTGTCATCAATATTTCGTGTCACCTGGACTCTGGCATGATAGAATGGCACTTGCTTGAGGTCGAGAAGCTGAGTAACAACTTGAATGATCCTCCCCAGTCTTTGGCAAGTATTAACACCATCACATTAGTGGGTTCAAAATGAATAACGCAAAAACATCTCACAAAGGTAGCCAAAAATAAACATTGCATTATCAACAAAAAAATGTTTCGGCTTTGAGATTGACATCTCAGTAATGAATAGAGCTTTTATCTCTAGGTCGCCTAGGGTGACACGCTGCACTTCGTTGCATGACATGACATCAGACATGCAGTGCAATTTAATTACACAATGGTATTTCAGCTAAAAATCAATGTCGCGGGTCGCCGCTTCCTTGGCAACAGTGCCTTCATCTGAAAACATGAAAGGAAGCCAGGTAAAACTATGAATAATAATATTTTTTTAAAAAAAATAACACACTCGGGTTGGTACTTACGGCGACACGGGTTAGTGCGCTGTACGCTGTTGGTACTTGACACGCGCCCTGGAAGGGGAGGGGGGGGAGAAATCCACCCCCTCCAGTTTTTCGAGAATATCGCAAAAATGGCGGCGCGCAGCGCCGCAGTTTTTTGACCTGTTCGGCTTCCCACATTATGCACAAATTTTGACATCGGGTCATCTCAGGTCAGGTCACCAGACCAGGCCACGTGATGACCCCAACTCCAAAACGTTTGCAGTAGTACCGCAGCTACAGTTTTAGGCCAATCGGTTTCAATCTTGCAGCATTTCATAAGGTCATAGATACCAACAATTTATGTATCTCGGATTTATAATATCGGTGACCTAAGGTCAGGTCAATTTCGTGACCGCCAACACTGTTTTGTCAATAACTATCGACATAATGAAGATAGAGAAGATAAAATGGTACCAATGTGTTTGTCTCGTCGAGACACGTCTCCTAATATGCAACATGACCAACTTGGGTCACCACTTGACCTTGACCTGAGGTAAAATTTATCAGTTGACCTAACATGGTCAGTGGTCACCATTAATATGATTCGAACTGCCTTGACGAGACAAACACGATGGCGTAAAACCTATTGCTTTATCTTTATTAGGTAAAAAGTTATTTGCGAAAAACAGTTTTGCAAAAAAAAAACACCTTTTTGACATTTGATGACCTCTGGAGCCTAAACTATTTATCTGAGCTCAAATCTGAGGACACCTATGTGGATTGCATTTGTCAAGAGCTGTCGATTGCTTTTTCCGTTTGCTGCTAACTATAATAGTTCCCGAGATATTTGGGGGTGTTCGAAGCGAAGTCCTAAAACTTGAAACTCTGACCCTTGATGACCTCAGGTGACCTCAATATTGACCTGATAAAAAAAATGAACAAAATACTTTCAAAAGAGCTTGTCTCGAGCTATCTAACGTGGTTTTCCGCTTGTCGCTACGTTGCGTGGTTTTCGAGATCATAGGGGGGGGGGGGCGAAATCCGCGTCCCCCCTTCCAGGGCGTGTAATTATCAGAGACCCTCCAGGGCACGTGTTAAGTCGTTTTATTTGTTGGGCTTTTCAACGCTTATCTTAATTTCATAATTATACCGATTCCGAAGACTTCGCTGGGCAATTATTAACATTTCGCAATCGTATACAATATGTCTTTGCACATATTCAACAGAATAAAGTGAATATATGCATTGCACATCAGTTGTATGTACATCGTATCGTGAGTGGCATATTCACAAAATAGGTACTGTCTATTGTCTACCCAACACAACGACGGCCAGGAACCATTCAGTCTCGAGCGCATTCTCACAGCCAAACACACATATGGACAAAAGGTGGACAAACATTTACCAGGTACTTCTACTCACAGTCAAACGAAGAGAATGAAATAAATCCCCCTACATCCACATCGCGGAATCTCTGCCAACTCTCCAGTCTCACCTCACCTGACGATGTATCGCCGCCGACCACTAAGAAATTCTGAGTTAACCTATCCGTCACAAGTTACGGCCGCCCAATGCAGTTGAACGCTGATCTTCCCTTCAGCCTCACGGTAAACAACAACATCATCTGTTCCGATTGACATGTATGAGGCTGATGTTCACAGCTTGACAAAATACCATGGCAACTGGTTAGGTCCATCCTTTAGCCAGAAATAATTCAACGGAAATATGGATCACCATCTACTGAACACAATCAAACTATAAAACTATTCAGAATAAAGCGGTGCGTCGAGCCCCACCATGTTCTCTGGCGCTGTGACCGCCGCCATTGTGACCGCCGCGGTGACCGCCCGCCGAGCCGCCATTGACTGGAGCCGCTGCCGAGCCGAGGGGGAGGGACAGCCGGCGTGAAGGAGGAGCCCAGACGCAGTAAACTGACCTCGAACAGCCCTCACACAGCCAGCAGCAGCCAGCAGCAGCCAGCAGCAGCCAGCAGCGGCCAGCAGCAGCCAGCAGCGGCCAGCAGCGGCCAGCAGCGGCCAGCAGCAGTCAGCAGCGGCCAGCAGCGGCCAGCAGCAGCCAGCAGCAGCCCTCACACAGCCAGCAGCAGCCAGCAGCGGCCAGCAGCGGCCAGCAGCGGCCAGCAGCAGCCAGCAGCGGCCAGCAGCAGCCAGCAGCGGCCAGCAGCAGCCAGCAGCAGCCAGCAGCAGCCAGCAGCGGCCAGCAGCGGCCAGCAGCAGCCAGCAGCAGCCAGCAGCAGCCAGCAGCGGCCAGCAGCAGCCAGCAGCGGCCAGCAGCAGCCAGCAGCAGCCAGAAGCGGCCAGCAGCGGCCAGCAGCAGCCAGCAGCAGCCAGCAGCGGCCAGCAGCGGCCGTAGCCTCCATTGAGTTTGCATGAGCACCGCTGGGCCCTGAGAGCCGCGTCCGGCCTCCTGTCAGTCAGTCACCCTCCGCGTGACATCGCAGCAGGGGAGAGGGCAGAGTGCTGACCTCCGCCGAGAGAGCGGAGCAGCGTACTGCAGCAGCAGGAGGAGGGAGCAGGAGGGGGTGCTGACCTCCGCCGAGAGAGAGGAGCAGCGTACTGCAGCAGCAGGAGGGTGGATCAGGAGGGGGTGCTGACCTCCGCCGAGAGAGCAAAGCAGCGTACTGCAGCAGCAGGAGGGAGCAGGAGGGGGTGCTGACCTCCGCCGAGAGAGAGGAGCAGCTTACTGCAGCAGCAGGAGGGTGGAGCAGGAGGGTGTGCTGACCTCCGCCGAGAGAGCGGAGCAGCGTACTGCAGCAGCAGGAGGGTGGATCAGGAGGGTGTGCTGACCTCCGCCGAGAGAGCGGAGCAGCGTACTGCAGCAGCAGGAGGGTGGATCAGGAGGGGGTGCTGACCTCCGCCGAGAGAGCGGAGCAGCGTACTGCAGCAGCAGGAGGGTGGAGCAGGAGGGTGTGCTGACCTCCGCCGAGAGAGAGGAGCAGCGTACTGCAGCAGAAGGAGTGTGGATCAGGAGGGGGTGCTGACCTCCGCCGAGAGAGAGGAGCAGCGTACTGCAGCAGCAGGAGGGTGGAGCAGGAGGGGGTGCTGACCTCCGCCGAGAGAGAGGAGCAGCGTACTGCAGCAGCAGCAGGGTGGATCAGGAGGGGGTGCTGACCTCCGCCGAGAGAGAGGAGCAGCGTACTGCAGCAGCAGGAGGGTGGAGCAGGAGGGTGTGCTGACCTCCGCCGAGAGAGAGGAGCAGCGTACTGCAGCAGCAGGAGGGTGGAGCAGGAGGGTGTGCTGACCTCCGCCGAGAGAGCGGAGCAGCGTACTGCAGTAGCAGGAGGGTGGAGCAGGAGGGTGTGCTGACCTCCGCCGAGAGAGAGGAGCAGCGTACTGCAGCAGCAGCAGGGTGGATCAGGAGGGGGTGCTGACCTCCGCCGAGAGAGAGGAGCAGCGTACTGCAGCAGCAGGAGGAGGGAGCAGGAGGGGGTGCTGACCTCCGCCGAGAGAGAGAGGAGCAGCGTACTGCAGCAGCAGGAGGGTGGAGCAGGAGGGGGTGCTGACCTCCGCCGAGAGAGCGGAGCAGCGTACTGCAGCAGCAGCAGGGTGGATCAGGAGGGGGTGCTGACCTCCGCCGAGAGAGAGGAGCAGCGTACTGCAGCAGCAGGAGGGTGGATCAGGAGGGGGTGCTGACCTCCGCCGAGAGAGAGGAGCAGCGTACTGCAGCAGCAGCAGGGTGGATCAGGAGGGGGTGCTGACCTCCGCCGAGAGAGAGGAGCAGCGTACTGCAGCAGCAGGAGGGTGGAGCAGGAGGGTGTGCTGACCTCCGCCGAGAGAGAGGAGCAGCGTACTGCAGCAGCAGGAGGGTGGAGCAGGAGGGTGTGCTGACCTCCGCCGAGAGAGCGGAGCAGCGTACTGCAGTAGCAGGAGGGTGGAGCAGGAGGGTGTGCTGACCTCCGCCGAGAGAGAGGAGCAGCGTACTGCAGCAGCAGCAGGGTGGATCAGGAGGGGGTGCTGACCTCCGCCGAGAGAGAGGAGCAGCGTACTGCAGCAGCAGGAGGAGGGAGCAGGAGGGGGTGCTGACCTCCGCCGAGAGAGAGAGGAGCAGCGTACTGCAGCAGCAGGAGGGTGGAGCAGGAGGGGGTGCTGACCTCCGCCGAGAGAGAGGAGCAGCGTACTGCAGCAGCAGGAGGGTGGAGCAGGAGGGGGTGCTGACCTCCGCCGAGAGAGCGGAGCAGCGTACTGCAGCAGCAGGAGGGTGGATCAGGAGGGGGCAGAGTGCTGACCTCCGCCGAGAGAGCGGAGCAGCGTACTGCAGCAGCAGGAGGAGGGTGGAGCAGGAGGGTGTGCTGACCTCCGCCGAGAGAGCGGAGCAGCGTACTGCAGCAGCAGGAGGGTGGAGCAGGAGGGTGTGCTGACCTCCGCCGAGAGAGAGGAGCAGCGTACTGCAGCAGCAGGAGGATGGAGCAGGAGGGTGTGCTGACCTCCGCCGAGAGAGCGGAGCAGCGTACTGCAGCAGCAGGAGGGTGGAGCAGGAGGGGGTGCTGACCTCCGCCGAGAGAGAGGAGCAGCGTACTGCAGCAGCAGCAGCAGGGTGGATCAGGAGGGGGTGCTGACCTCCGCCGAGAGAGAGGAGCAGCGTACTGCAGCAGCAGGAGGGTGGAGCAGGAGGGGGTGCTGACCTCCGCCGAGAGAGAGAGGAGCAGCGTACTGCAGCAGCAGGAGGGTGGATCAGGAGGGGGTGCTGACCTCCGCCGAGAGAGAGGAGCAGCGTACTGCAGCAGCAGGAGGGTGGAGCAGGAGGGGGTGCTGACCTCCGCCGAGAGAGCGGAGCAGCGTACTGCAGCAGCAGGAGGGTGGATCAGGAGGGGGTGCTGACCTCCGCCGAGAGAGAGGAGCAGCGTACTGCAGCAGCAGGAGGGTGGAGCAGGAGGGTGTGCGGACCTCCGCCGAGAGAGCGGAGCAGCGTACTGCAGCAGCAGCAGGAGGGTGGAGCAGGAGGGTGTGCTGACCTCCGCCGAGAGAGA
Source organism: Chirona hameri (assembly GCA_036785665.1). Classification (NCBI taxonomy): domain Eukaryota; kingdom Metazoa; phylum Arthropoda; class Thecostraca; order Balanomorpha; family Balanidae; genus Chirona; species Chirona hameri. The sequence goes on along the minus strand of JAXIVJ010001927.1, from coordinate 76,641 downwards.
GAGGAGCAGCGTACTGCAGCAGCAGCAGGAGGGTGGAGCAGGAGGGGGTGCTGACCTCCGCCGAGAGAGAGAGAGGAGCAGCGTACTGCAGCAGCAGGAGGGTGGATCAGGAGGGGGTGCTGACCTCCGCCGAGAGAGAGGAGCAGCGTACTGCAGCAGCAGGAGGGTGGAGCAGGAGGGGGTGCTGACCTCCGCCGAGAGAGAGAGGAGCAGCGTACTGCAGCAGCAGGAGGGTGGATCAGGAGGGGGTGCTGACCTCCGCCGAGAGAGAGGAGCAGCGTACTGCAGCAGCAGGAGGGTGGAGCAGGAGGGGGTGATGACCTCCGCCGAGAGAGCGGAGCAGCGTACTGCAGCAGCAGGAGGGTGGATCAGGAGGGGGTGCTGACCTCCGCCGAGAGAGAGGAGCAGCGTACTGCAGCAGCAGGAGGGTGGAGCAGGAGGGTGTGCGGACCTCCGCCGAGAGAGCGGAGCAGCGTACTGCAGCAGCAGCAGGAGGGTGGAGCAGGAGGGTGTGCTGACCTCCGCCGAGAGAGAGGAGCAGCGTAATGCAGCAGCAGCAGGAGGGTGGAGCAGGAGGGTGTGCTGACCTCCGCCGAGAGAGAGGAGCAGCGTACTGCAGCAGCAGGAGGGTGGAGCAGGAGGGGGTGCTGACCTCCGCCGAGAGAGAGGAGCAGCGTACTGCAGCAGCAGGAGGGTGGAGCAGGAGGGTGTGCTGACCTCCGCCGAGAGAGAGGAGCAGCGTACTGCAGCAGCAGCAGGAGGGTGGAGCAGGAGGGGGTGCTGACCTCCGCCGAGAGAGAGGAGCAGCGTACTGCAGCAGCAGGAGGGTGGAGCAGGAGGGGGTGCTGACCTCCGCCGAGAGAGAGGAGCAGCGTACTGCAGCAGCAGGAGGGTGGAGCAGGAGGGTGTGCTGACCTCCGCCGAGAGAGAGGAGCAGCGTACTGCAGCAGCAGCAGGAGGGTGGAGCTGGAGGGGGTGCTGACCTCCGCCGAGAGAGAGGAGCAGCGTACTGCAGCAGGAGGGTGGAGCAGGAGGGGGTGCTGACCTCCGCCGAGAAAGAGGAGCAGCGTACTGCAGCAGCAGGAGGGTGGAGCAGGAGGGTGTGCTGACCTCCGCCGAGAGAGAGGAGCAGAGTACTGCAGCAGCAGGAGGGGAGAGGGCAGAGTGCTGACCTCCGCCGAGAGAGCGGAGCAGCGTACTGCAGCAGCAGGAGGAGGGAGCAGGAGGGGGTGCTGACCTCCGCCGAGAGAGAGGAGCAGTGTACTGCAGCAGCAGGAGGGTGGAGCAGGAGGGCAGAGTGCTGACCTCCGCCGAGAGAGAGGAGCAGCGTACTGCAGCAGCAGGAGGGTGGAGCAGGAGGGGGTGCTGACCTCCGCCGAGAGAGAGGAGCAGCGTACTGCAGCAGGAGGAGGGTGGAGCAGGAGGGGGTGCTGACCTCCGCCGAGAGAGAGGAGCAGCGTACTGCAGCAGCAGGAGGGTGGAGCAGGAGGGGGTGCTGACCTCCGCCGAGAGAGCAAATCAGCGTACTGCAGCAGCAGGAGGGGGTGCTGACCTCCGCCGAGAGAGAGGAGCAGCGTACTGCAGCAGCAGGAGGGTGGAGCAGGAGGGGGTGCTGACCTCCGCCGAGAGAGAGGAGCAGCGTACTGCAGCAGCAGCAGGATGTAGCAGGAGGGGGTGCTGACCTCCGCCGAGAGAGCAAAGCAGCGTACTGCAGCAGCAGGAGGGTGGAGCAGGAGGGTGTGCTGACCTCTGCCGAGAGAGAGGAGCAGCGTACTGCAGCAGCAGGAGGGTGGAGCAGGAGGGTATGCTGACCTCCGCCGAGAGAGCGGAGCAGCGTACTGCAGCAGCAGGAGGGTGGAGCAGGAGGGTGTGCTGACCTCCGCCGAGAGAGGAGCAGCGTACTGCAGCAGCAGGAGGGTGGAGCAGGAGGGTGTACTGACCTCCGCCGAGAGAGAGGAGCAGCGTACTGCAGCAGCAGGAGGGTGGAGCAGGAGGGTGTGCTGACCTCCGCCGAGAGAGAGGAGCAGCGTACTGCAGCAGCAGGAGGGTGGAGCAGGAGGGTGTGCTGACCTCCGCCGAGAGAGCGGAGCAGCGTACTGCAGCAGCAGGAGCGTGGAGCAGGAGAGGGCAGAGTGCTGACCTCCGCCGAGAGAGCGGAGCAGCGTACTGCAGCAGCAGGAGGGTGGATCAGGAGGGTGTGCTGACCTCCGCCGAAAGAGCGGAGCAGCGTACTGCAGCAGCAGCAGGAGGGTGGATCAGGAGGGGTGCTGACCTCCGCCGAGAGAGCGAAGCAGCGTACTGCAGCAGCAGGAGGGTGGAGCAGGAGGGTGTGCTGACCTCCGCCGAGAGAGCGGAGCAGCGTACTGCAGCAGCAGGAGGGTGGATCAGGAGGGGGTGCTGACCTCCGCCGAGAGAGAGGAGCAGCGTACTGCAGCAGCAGCAGGGTGGATCAGGAAGGGGTGCTGACCTCCGCCGAGAGAGCGGAGCAGCGTACTGCAGCAGCAGGAGGGTGGATCAGGAGGGGGTGCTGACCTCCGCCGAGAGAGAGGAGCAGCGTACTGCAGCAGCAGGAGGGTGGAGCAGGAGGGGGTGCTGACCTCCGCCGAGAGAGAGGAGCAGCGTACTGCAGCAGCAGCAGGAGGGTGGAGCAGGAGGGGGTGCTGACCTCCGCCGAGAGAGCGGAGCAGCGTACTGCAGCAGCAGGAGGAGGGAGCAGGAGGGGGTGCTGACCTCCGCCGAGAGAGAGGAGCAGCGTACTGCAGCAGCAGGAGGGTGGAGCAGGAGGGTGTGCTGACCTCCGCCGAGAGAGAGGAGCAGCAGGAGGGTGGAGCAGGAGGGGGTGCTGACCTCCGCCGAGAGAGAGGAGCAGCGTACTGCAGCAGCAGCAGGGGAGAGGGCAGAGTGCTGACCTCCGCCGAGAGAGAGAGGAGCAGCGTACTGCAGCAGCAGGAGGGTGGAGCAGGAGGGGGTGCTGACCTCCGCCGAGAGAGAGGAGCAGCGTACTGCAGCAGCAGCAGGGTGGATCAGGAGGGTGTGCTGACCTCCGCCGAGAGAGAGGAGCAGCGTATTGCAGCAGCAGGAGGGTGGATCAGGAGGGGGTGCTGACCTCCGCCGAGAGAGAGGAGCAGCGTACTGCAGCAGCAGCAGGGTGGATCAGGAGGGTGTGCTGACCTCCGCCGAGAGAGAGGAGCAGCGTACTGCAGCAGCAGGAGGGTGGATCAGGAGGGTGTGCTGACCTCCGCCGAGAGAGCGGAGCAGCTTACTGCAACAGCAGGAGGGTGGAGCAGGAGGGTGTGCTGACCTCCGCCGAGAGAGAGGAGCAGCGTACTGCAGCAGCAGGAGGAGGGAGCAGGAGGGGGTGCTGACCTCCGCCGAGAGAGAGGAGCAGCGTACTGCAGCAGCAGCAGGAGGGTGGAGCAGGAGGGTGTGCTGACCTCCGCCGAGAGAGAGGAGCAGCGTACTGCAGCAGCAGGAGGGTGGAGCAGGAGGGTGTGCTGACCTCCGCCGAGAGAGAGGAGCAGCGTACTGCAGCAGCAGGAGGAGGGAGCAGGAGGGGGTGCTGACCTCCGCCGAGAGAGAGGAGCAGCGTACTGCAGCAGCAGGAGGGTGTAGCAGGAGGGGGTGCTGACCTCCGCCGAGAGAGAGGAGCAGCGTACTGCAGCAGCAGCAGGAGGGTGGAGCAGGAGGGTGTGCTGACCTCCGCCGAGAGAGCGGAGCAGCGTACTGCAGCAGCAGGAGGGTGGAGCAGGAGGGTGTGCTGACCTCCGCCGAGAGAGAGGAGCAGCGTACTGCAGCAGCAGCAGGAGGGTGGAGCAGGAGGGTGTGCTGACCTCCGCCGAGAGAGAGGAGCAGCGTACTGCAGCAGCAGGAGGGTGGATCAGGAGGGGGTGCTGACCTCCGCCGAGAGAGAGGAGCAGCGTACTGCAGCAGCAGGAGGGTGGATCAGGAGGGGGTGCGGACCTCCGCCGAGAGAGAGGAGCAGCGTACTGCAGCAGCAGCAGGGTGGAGCAGGAGGGTGTGATGACCTCCGCCGAGAGAGAGGAGCAGCGTACTGCAGCAGCAGGAGGGTGGAGCAGGAGGGGGTGCTGACCTCCGCCGAGAGAGCGGAGCAGCGTACTGCAGCAGCAGGAGGGTGGAGCAGGAGGGGTGCTGACCTCCGCCGAGAGAGAGGAGCAGCGTACTGCAGCAGCAGGAGGGTGGAGCAGGAGGGGGTGCTGACCTCCGCTGAGAGAGCGGAGCAGCGTACTGCAGCAGCAGCAGGGGAGAGGGCAGAGTGCTGACCTCCGCCGAGAGAGAGAGGAGCAGCGTACTGCAGCAGCAGGAGGGTGGAGCAGGAGGGTGTGCTGACCTCCGCCGAGAGAGAGGAGCAGCGTACTGCAGCAGCAGGAGAGTGGAGCAGGAGGGGGTGCTGACCTCCGCCGAGAGAGAGAGAGAGGAGCAGCGTACTGCAGCAGCAGCAGGGGAGAGGGCAGAGTGCTGACCTCCGCCGAGAGAGAGGAGCAGCGTACTGCAGCAGCAGGAGGTTGGAGCAGGAGGGTGTGCTGACCTCCGCCGAGAGAGAGGAGCAGCGTACTGCAGCAGCAGGAGGGTGGAGCAGGAGGGGTGCTGACCTCCGCCGAGAGAGAGGAGCAGCGTACTGCAGCAGGAGGGTGGAGCAGGAGGGGGTGCTGACCTCCGCCGAGAAAGAGGAGCAGCGTACTGCAGCAGCAGGAGGGTGGAGCAGGAGGGTGTGCTGACCTCCGCCGAGAGAGAGGAGCAGAGTACTGCAGCAGCAGGAGGGGAGAGGGCAGAGTGCTGACCTCCGCCGAGAGAGCGGAGCAGCGTACTGCAGCAGCAGGAGGAGGGAGCAGGAGGGGGTGCTGACCTCCGCCGAGAGAGAGGAGCAGCGTACTGCAGCAGCAGGAGGGTGGAGCAGGAGGGCAGAGTGCTGACCTCCGCCGAGAGAGAGGAGCAGCGTACTGCAGCAGCAGGAGGGTGGAGCAGGAGGGGGTGATGACCTCCGCCGAGAGAGAGGAGCAGCGTACTGCAGCAGCAGGAGGGTGGAGCAGGAGGGGGTGCTGACCTCCGCCGAGAGAGAGGAGCAGCGTACTGCAGCAGCAGGAGGGTGGAGCAGGAGGGGGTGCTGACCTCCGCCGAGAGAGCAAATCAGCGTACTGCAGCAGCAGGAGGGGGTGCTGACCTCCGCCGAGAGAGAGGAGCAGCGTACTGCAGCAGCAGGAGGGTGGAGCAGGAGGGTGTGCTGACCTCCGCCGAGAGAGAGGAGCAGCGTACTGCAGCAGCAGCAGGATGTAGCAGGAGGGGGTGCTGACCTCCGCCGAGAGAGCAAAGCAGCGTACTGCAGCAGCAGGAGGGTGGAGCAGGAGGGTGTGCTGACCTCTGCCGAGAGAGAGGAGCAGCGTACTGCAGCAGCAGGAGGGTGGAGCAGGATGGTATGCTGACCTCCGCCGAGAGAGCGGAGCAGCGTACTGCAGCAGCAGGAGGGTGGAGCAGGAGGGTGTGCTGACCTCCGCCGAGAGAGAGGAGCAGCGTACTGCAGCAGCAGGAGGGTGGAGCAGGAGGGTGTACTGACCTCCGCCGAGAGAGAGGAGCAGCGTACTGCAGCAGCAGGAGGGTGGAGCAGGAGGGTGTGCTGACCTCCGCCGAGAGAGAGGAGCAGCGTACTGCAGCAGCAGGAGGGTGGAGCAGGAGGGTGTGCTGACCTCCGCCGAGAGAGCGGAGCAGCGTACTGCAGCAGCAGGAGCGTGGAGCAGGAGAGGGCAGAGTGCTGACCTCCGCCGAGAGAGCGGAGCAGCGTACTGCAGCAGCAGGAGGGTGGATCAGGAGGGTGTGCTGACCTCCGCCGAAAGAGCGGAGCAGCGTACTGCAGCAGCAGCAGGAGGGTGGATCAGGAGGGGTGCTGACCTCCGCCGAGAGAGCGAAGCAGCGTACTGCAGCAGCAGGAGGGTGGAGCAGGAGGGTGTGCTGACCTCCGCCGAGAGAGCGGAGCAGCGTACTGCAGCAGCAGGAGGGTGGATCAGGAGGGGGTGCTGACCTCCGCCGAGAGAGAGGAGCAGCGTACTGCAGCAGCAGCAGGGTGGATCAGGAGGGGGTGCTGACCTCCGCCGAGAGAGCGGAGCAGCGTACTGCAGCAGCAGGAGGGTGGATCAGGAGGGGGTGCTGACCTCCGCCGAGAGAGAGGAGCAGCGTACTGCAGCAGCAGGAGGGTGGAGCAGGAGGGGGTGCTGACCTCCGCCGAGAGAGAGGAGCAGCGTACTGCAGCAGCAGCAGGAGGGTGGAGCAGGAGGGGGTGCTGACCTCCGCCGAGAGAGCGGAGCAGCGTACTGCAGCAGCAGGAGGAGGGAGCAGGAGGGGGTGCTGACCTCCGCCGAGAGAGAGGAGCAGCGTACTGCAGCAGCAGGAGGGTGGAGCAGGAGGGTGTGCTGACCTCCGCCGAGAGAGAGGAGCAGCAGGAGGGTGGAGCAGGAGGGGGTGCTGACCTCCGCCGAGAGAGAGGAGCAGCGTACTGCAGCAGCAGCAGGGGAGAGGGCAGAGTGCTGACCTCCGCCGAGAGAGAGAGGAGCAGCGTACTGCAGCAGCAGGAGGGTGGAGCAGGAGGGGGTGCTGACCTCCGCCGAGAGAGAGGAGCAGCGTACTGCAGCAGCAGCAGGGTGGATCAGGAGGGTGTGCTGACCTCCGCCGAGAGAGAGGAGCAGCGCACTGCAGCAGCAGGAGGGTGGATCAGGAGGGGGTGCTGACCTCCGCCGAGAGAGAGGAGCAGCGTACTGCAGCAGCAGCAGGGTGGATCAGGAGGGTGTGCTGACCTCCGCCGAGAGAGAGGAGCAGCGTACTGCAGCAGCAGGAGGGTGGATCAGGAGGGTGTGCTGACCTCCGCCGAGAGAGCGGAGCAGCTTACTGCAGCAGCAGGAGGGTGGAGCAGGAGGGTGTGCTGACCTCCGCCGAGAGAGAGGAGCAGCGTACTGCAGCAGCAGGAGGAGGGAGCAGGAGGGGGTGCTGACCTCCGCCGAGAGAGAGGAGCAGCGTACTGCAGCAGCAGCAGGAGGGTGGAGCAGGAGGGTGTGCTGACCTCCGCCGAGAGAGAGGAGCAGCGTACTGCAGCAGCAGGAGGGTGGAGCAGGAGGGTGTGCTGACCTCCGCCGAGAGAGAGGAGCAGCGTACTGCAGCAGCAGGAGGAGGGAGCAGGAGGGGGTGCTGACCTCCGCCGAGAGAGAGGAGCAGCGTACTGCAGCAGCAGGAGGGTGTAGCAGGAGGGGGTGCTGACCTCCGCCGAGAGAGAGGAGCAGCGTACTGCAGCAGCAGCAGGAGGGTGGAGCAGGAGGGTGTGCTGACCTCCGCCGAGAGAGCGGAGCAGCGTACTGCAGCAGCAGGAGGGTGGAGCAGGAGGGTGTGCTGACCTCCGCCGAGAGAGAGGAGCAGCGTACTGCAGCAGCAGCAGGAGGGTGGAGCAGGAGGGTGTGCTGACCTCCGCCGAGAGAGAGGAGCAGCGTACTGCAGCAGCAGGAGGGTGGATCAGGAGGGGGTGCTGACCTCCGCCGAGAGAGAGGAGCAGCGTACTGCAGCAGCAGGAGGGTGGATCAGGAGGGGGTGCAGACCTCCGCCGAGAGAGAGGAGCAGCGTACTGCAGCAGCAGCAGGGTGGAGCAGGAGGGTGTGATGACCTCCGCCGAGAGAGAGGAGCAGCGTACTGCAGCAGCAGGAGGGTGGAGCAGGAGGGGGTGCTGACCTCCGCCGAGAGAGCGGAGCAGCGTACTGCAGCAGCAGGAGGGTGGAGCAGGAGGGGTGCTGACCTCCGCCGAGAGAGAGGAGCAGCGTACTGCAGCAGCAGGAGGGTGGAGCAGGAGGGGGTGCTGACCTCCGCTGAGAGAGCGGAGCAGCGTACTGCAGCAGCAGCAGGGGAGAGGGCAGAGTGCTGACCTCCGCCGAGAGAGAGGAGCAGCGTACTGCAGCAGCAGGAGGGTGGAGCAGGAGGGTGTGCTGACCTCCGCCGAGAGAGAGGAGCAGCGTACTGCAGCAGCAGGAGAGTGGAGCAGGAGGGGGTGCTGACCTCCGCCGAGAGAGAGAGAGAGGAGCAGCGTACTGCAGCAGCAGCAGGGGAGAGGGCAGAGTGCTGACCTCCGCCGAGAGAGAGGAGCAGCGTACTGCAGCAGCAGGAGGTTGGAGCAGGAGGGTGTGCTGACCTCCGCCGAGAGAGAGGAGCAGCGTACTGCAGCAGCAGGAGGGTGGAGCAGGAGGGGGTGCTGACCTCCGCCGAGAGAGAGGAGCAGCGTACTGCAGCAGCAGGAGGGTGGAGCAGGAGGGGGTGCTGACCTCCGCCGAGAGAGAGGAGCAGCGTACTGCAGCAGCAGGAGGGTGGAGCAGGAGGGGGTGCGGACCTCCGCCGAGAGAGAGGAGCAGCGTACTGCAGCAGCAGGAGGGTGGAACAGGAGGGGGGGCTGACCTCCGCCGAGAGAGAGGAGCAGCGTACTGCAGCAGCAGGAGGGTGGAGCAGGAGGGTGTGCTGACCTCCGCCGAGAGAGAGGAGCAGCGTACTGCAGCAGCAGGAGGGTGGAGCAGGAGGGGGTGCTGACCTCCGCCGAGAGAGCGGAGCAGCGTACTGCAGCAGCAGGAGGGTGGAGCAGGAGGGTGTGCTGACCTCCGCCAAGAGAGCGGAGCAGCGTACTGCAGCAGCAGGAGGGTGGAGCAGGAGGGGGTGCTGACCTCCGCCGAGAGAGCAAAGCAGCGTACTGCAGCAGCAGGAGGGTGGAGCAGGAGGGGGTGCTGACCTCCGCCGAGAGAGAGGAGCAGCGTACTGCAGCAGCAGGAGGGTGGAGCAGGAGGGGGTGCTGACCTCCGCCGAGAGAGCGGAGCAGCGTACTGCAGCAGCAGGAGGGTGGAGCAGGAGGGGGTGCTGACCTCCGCCGAGAGAGAGGAGCAGCGTACTGCAGCAGCAGGAGGGTGGAGCAGGAGGGGGTGCTGACCTCCGCCGAGAGAGAGGAGCAGCGTACTGCAGCAGCAGCAGGGGAGAGGGCAGAGTGCTGACCTCCGCCGAGAGAGAGGAGCAGCGTACTGCAGCAGCAGGAGGGTGGAGCAGGAGGGGTGCTGACCTCCGCCGAGAGAGAGGAGCAGCGTACTGCAGCAGCAGGAGGGTGGAGCAGGAGGGTGTGCTGACCTCCGCCGAGAGAGAGGAGCAGCGTACTGCAGCAGCAGGAGGGTGGATCAGGAGGGTGTGCTGACCTCCGCCGAGAGAGAGGAGCAGCGTACTGCAGCAGCAGGAGGGTGGATCAGGAGGGGGTGCTGACCTCCGCCGAGAGAGCAAAGCAGCGTACTGCAGCAGCAGGAGGGTGGAGCAGGAGGGTGTGCTGACCTCCGCCGAGAGAGAGGAGAAGCGTACTGCAGCAGCAGGAGGGTGTAGCAGGAGGGTGGAGCAGGAGGGGGTGCTGACCTCCGCCGAGAGAGAGGAGCAGCGTACTGCAGCAGCAGGAGGGTGTAGCAGGAGGGTGGAGCAGGAGGGGGTGCTGACCTCCGCCGAGAGAGAGGAGCAGCGTACTGCAGCAGCAGGAGGGTGTAGCAGGAGGGTGGAGCAGGAGGGGGTGCTGACCTCCGCCGAGAGAGAGGAGCAGCGTACTGCAGCAGCAGGAGGGTGTAGCAGGAGGGTGGAGCAGGAGGGTGTGCTGACCTCCGCCGAGAGAGCGGAGCAGCGTACTGCAGCAGCAGGAGGGTGGAGCAGGAGGGTGTGCTGACCTCCGCCGAGAGAGAGGAGCAGCGTACTGCAGCAGCAGCAGGGGAGAGGGCAGAGTGCTGACCTCCGCCGAGAGAGAGGAGCAGCGTACTGCAGCAGCAGGAGGGTGGAGCAGGAGGGTGTGCTGACCTCCGCCGAGAGAGAGGAGCAGCGTACTGCAGCAGCAGGAGGAGGGTGGAGCAGGAGGGTGTGCTGACCTCCGCCGAGAGAGCGGAGCAGCGTACTGCAGCAGCAGGAGGGTGGATCAGGAGGGTGTGCTGACCTCCGCCGAGAGAGAGGAGCAGCGTACTGCAGCAGCAGGAGGAGGGTGGAGCAGGAGGGTGTGCTGACCTCCGCCGAGAGAGCGGAGCAGCGTACTGCAGCAGCAGGAGGAGGGTGGAGCAGGAGGGTGTGCTGACCTCCGCCGAGAGAGCGGAGCAGCGTACTGCAGCAGCAGGAGGGTGGAGCAGGAGGGTGTGCTGACCTCCGCCGAGAGAGAGGAGCAGCGTACTGCAGCAGCAGCAGGGGAGAGGGCAGAGTGCTGACCTCCGCCGAGAGAGAGGAGCAGCGTACTGCAGCAGCAGCAGGGGAGAGGGCAGAGTGCTGACCTCCGCCGAGAGAGAGGAGCAGCGTACTGCAGCAGCAGCAGGGGAGAGGGCAGAGTGCTGACCTCCGCCGAGATAGAGGAGCAGCGTACTGCAGCAGCAGGAGGGTGGAGCAGGAGGGGGTGCTGACCTCCGCCGAGAGAGCGGAGCAGCGTACTGCAGCAGCAGGAGGGTGGATCAGGAGGGTGTAGCAGGAGGGTGTAGCAGGAGGGTGTAGTAGGAGGTGTAGCAGGAGGGTGGAGCAGGAGGTGTATCATGAGGTGTAGCAGGAGGTGTAGCAGGAGGTGTAGCAGGAGGTGTAGCAGGAGGTGTAGCTGACCTCCGCCGAGCGGAGCAGCGTACTGCAGCAGCAGGAGGGTGGAGCAGGAGGGTGTGCTGACCTCCGCCGAGAGAGAGGAGCAGCGTACTGCAGCAGCAGCAGGGGAGAGGGCAGAGTGCTGACCTCCGCCGAGAGAGAGGAGCAGCGTACTGCAGCAGCAGGAGGGTGGAGCAGGAGGGTGTGCTGACCTCCGCCGAGAGAGAGGAGCAGCGTACTGCAGCAGCAGGAGGAGGGTGGAGCAGGAGGGTGTGCTGACCTCCGCCGAGAGAGCGGAGCAGCGTACTGCAGCAGCAGGAGGGTGGATCAGGAGGGTGTGCTGACCTCCGCCGAGAGAGAGGAGCAGCGTACTGCAGCAGCAGGAGGAGGGTGGAGCAGGAGGGTGTGCTGACCTCCGCCGAGAGAGCGGAGCAGCGTACTGCAGCAGCAGGAGGAGGGTGGAGCAGGAGGGTGTGCTGACCTCCGCCGAGAGAGCGGAGCAGCGTACTGCAGCAGCAGGAGGGTGGAGCAGGAGGGTGTGCTGACCTCCGCCGAGAGAGAGGAGCAGCGTACTGCAGCAGCAGCAGGGGAGAGGGCAGAGTGCTGACCTCCGCCGAGAGAGAGGAGCAGCGTACTGCAGCAGCAGCAGGGGAGAGGGCAGAGTGCTGACCTCCGCCGAGAGAGAGGAGCAGCGTACTGCAGCAGCAGCAGGGGAGAGGGCAGAGTGCTGACCTCCGCCGAGATAGAGGAGCAGCGTACTGCAGCAGCAGGAGGGTGGAGCAGGAGGGGGTGCTGACCTCCGCCGAGAGAGCGGAGCAGCGTACTGCAGCAGCAGGAGGGTGGATCAGGAGGGTGTAGCAGGAGGGTGTAGCAGGAGGGTGTAGTAGGAGGTGTAGCAGGAGGGTGGAGCAGGAGGTGTATCATGAGGTGTAGCAGGAGGTGTAGCAGGAGGTGTAGCAGGAGGTGTAGCAGGAGGTGTAGCAGGAGGTGTAGCAGGAGGGTGTAGCAGGAGGGTGTAGCAGGAGGGTGTAGCAGGATGGTGTAGCAGGAGGGTGTAGCAGGAGGTGTAGCAGGATGTGTAGCAGGAAGGTGTAGCAGGAGGTGTAGCAGGAGGTGTAGCAGGAAGGTGTAGCAGGAGGGTGTAGCAGGAGGTGTAGCAGGATGTGTAGCAGGAAGGTGTAGCAGGAGGTGTAGCAGGAGGTGTAGCAGGAAGGTGTAGCAGGAGGGTGTAGCAGGAGGTGTAGCAGGAGGTGTAGCAGGAGGGTGTAGCAGGAGGGTGTAGCAGGATGGTGTAGCAGGAGGGTGTAGCAGGAGGTGTAGCAGGATGTGTAGCAGGTAGGTGTAGCAGGAGGTGTAGCAGGAGGTGTAGCAGGAAGGTGTAGCAGGAGGGTGTAGCAGGAGGGTGTAGCAGGAGGGTGTAGCAGGAGGCGATGCAGTAGGGTGTAACGGTGTAGTGCAGCAGGAGGGTCAAGGGTGCAGCAGGGAAGTGTGTCGCTACTCGCGTGGCAGTACTGCTGAAGGCGTGGCAGTACTGCTGAAGGCGTGGCGGAACAGCATCGCCATCAGCTGCAGACGCACGCCGTGACAGCACGTGCAGCATCGTCCTGGCCGACCTGGTGGCACAGTCTCGCCGCCGCCCAGAGATAATCTTCAGTTCCGCCCCGACCAGCCGGGTAGCCTGGGGCTCATCAGGGAAGCCAGCTCTACCCGCCTGTGAAAAAGCCGCGCGGTGCTGAGCGTCCTAGCCGACTCCGGAGCTGCTGGCGGACAGGACGCAGAGCAGCAGCAGCAGCAGCAGCAGCAGCAGCAGCAGCAGCAGCAGCAGCAACAGCAGCAGCGGCGGCGGCAGCGGCGGCAGCGGCGGCGGCGGCGGTGGCGGCGGCGGCGGCTGTGCCGGCTATCATGCCAGTGCCGCAGAAGGCCGGACGGATTTGCATCTGCTAATCTGCCGGATGGCCCCGGCGCCAAGGGGGGCGGCGACGGCGGTGTGTGGTAGTGGTGGTGGCGGCGGCGGCGGTGTATGCCGGCGGTGTGTGGCAGTTTGTGGCGGTGTGGTAGTGGTGGTGGCGGCGGCGGCGGTGTGTGGCGGTGTGTGGCGGTGTGTGGCGGTGTGTGGCGGTGTGTGGCGGTGTGTGGCGGTGTGTGGTGGCGGTGTGTGGCGGTGTGTGGTGGCGGTGTGTGGCGGCGTGTGGCGGCGGTGTGTGGCGGCGGTGGGTGGTGGTGTGTGGCGGTGTGTGGCGGTGTGTGGCGGTGTGTGGTAGTGGTGGTGGCGGCGGCGGCGGCGGTGTGTGCCGGCGGTGTGTGGCAGTTTGTGGCAGTGTGGTAGTGGTGGTGGCGGCGGCGGCGGTGTGTGGCGGTGTGTGGTGGTGTGTGGCGGTGTGTGGCGGTGTGTGGTGGCGGTGTGTGGCGGTGTGTGGTGGCGGTGTGTGGCGGCGTGTGGCGGCGGTGTGTGGCGGCGGTGTGTGGCGGCGGTGGGTGGTGGTGTGTGGCGGTGTGTGGCGGTGTGTGGCGGTGTGTGGCGGTGTGTGGCGGCGTGTGGCGGCGGTGTGTGGCGGCGGTGGGTGGTGGTGTGTGGCGGTGTGTGGCGGTGTGGGGTGGCGGTGTGTGGCGGCGTGTGGCGGCGGTGTGTGGCGGCGGTGGGTGGTGGTGTGTAGCGGTGTGTGGCGGTGTGTGGTGGCGGTGTGCGGTGGTGTGTGGTGGCGGTGTGTGGCGGTGTGTGGTGGCGGTGTGTGGCGGTGTGTGGCGGTGTGTGGCGGCGGTGTGTGGCGGCGGTGGGTGGCGGTGTGTGGCGGTGTGTGGCGGCGGTGGGTGGCGGTGTGTGGCGGTGTGTGGTGGCGGTGTGTGGCGGTGTGTGGCGGTGTGTGGTGGCGGTGTGTGGTGGCGGTGTGTGGTGGCGGTGTGTGGCGGCGGTGTGTGGCGGCGGTGTGTGGCGGTGTGTGGCGGTGTGTGGTGGTGTGTGGCGGTGTGTGGCGGTGTGTAGAGGTGTGTGGCGGTGTGTGGCGGTGTGTGGCGGTGTGTGGCGGCGGTGTGTGGCGGTGTGTGGCGGTGTGTGTGGCGATGTGTGGCGGTGTGTAGCGGTGTGTGGCGGTGTGTGGCGGTGTGTAGCAGTGTGTGGCGGCGGTGTGTGGCGGTGTGTGGCGGCGGTGTGTGGCGGCGCTGTGTGGCGGTGGTGTGTGACGGCGGTGTGTGGCGGTGTGTGGCGGTGTGTGGCGGTGTGTGGCGGTGTGTGGCGGCGGTATGTGGCGGCGGTGTGTGACGGCGGTGTGTGGCGGCGGTGTGTAGCGGTGTGTGGCGGCGGTGTGTGGCGGTGTGTGGCGGTGTGTGGCGGTGTGTGGCGGTGTGTGGCGGCGGTATGTGGCTGCGGTGTGTGGCGGCGCTGTGTGGCGGTGGTGTGTGGCGGCGGTGTGTGGCGGTGTGTGGCGGTGTGTGGCGGTGGTGTGTGACGGCGGTGTGTGGCGGTGTGTGGCGGTGGTGTGTGACGGCAGTGTGTGGCGGTGTGTAGCGGTGTGTGGCGGTGTGTGGCGGTGTGTAGCGGTGTGTGGCGGTGTGTGGCGGTGTGTGGCGGTGTGTGGCGGTGTGTGGCGGTGTGTAGAGGTGTGTGGCGGTGGTGTGGCGGCGGTGTGTGTGGCGGTGTGTGGCGGTGTGTGGCGGTGTGTGGCGGTGTGTGGCGGTGTGTGGCGGTGTGTGGCGGTGTGTGGCGGCGGTGTGTGGCGGCGTGTGGCGGCGGTGTGTGGCGGCGGTGTGTGGCGGTGTGTGGCGGTGTGTGGTGGCGGTGTGTGGCGGTGTGTGGCGGCGGTGTGTGGCGGCGGTGTGTGGCGGTGTGTGGCGGTGTGTGGCGGTGTGTGGCGGTGTGTGTGGCGGTGTGTGGCGGCGGTGTGTGGCGGTGTGTGCCGGCGTGTGGCGGCGGTGCGTGGCGGCGGTGTGTGGCGGTGTGTGTGGCGGTGTGTGGCGGTGTGTGGCGGTGTGTGTGGCGGTGTGTGGCGGTGTGTGGCGGTGTGTGGCGGCGGTGTGTGGCGGTGTGTGGCGGCGGTGTGTGGCGGTGTGTGGCGGTGTGTGGCGGTGTGTGGCGGTGTGTGGCGGTGTGTGGCGGCGGTGTGTGGCGGTGTGTGGCGGCAGTGTATGGCGGTGTGTGGCGGTGTGTAGCGGTGTGTGGCGGCGGTAATGTGCTAGTGTGATGTGGCAGCGCGGGGCTCGACCACCGTACAGTTTCAGTGCGGTCAGACAACGATGACAGCGCGGCGTCTCCCTGACAGCTCAGCTGCTCAGATGACAGCGCGGCGCCTCCCTGACAGCTCAGCTGCTCAGATGACAGCGCGGCGCCTCCCTGACAGCTCAGCTGCTCAGATGACAGCGCGGCGCCTCCCTGACAGCTCAGTTGCTCAGATGACAGCGCGGCGTCTCCCTGACAGCTCAGTTGCTCAGATGACAGCGCGGCGCCTCCCTGACAGCTCAGCTGCTCAGATGACAGCGCGGCGCCTCCCTGACAGCTCAGCTGCTCAGATGACAGCACGGCGCCTCCCTGACCCGACAGCTCAGCTGCTCAGATGACAGCGCGGCGCCTCCCTGACCGACAGCTGAGCTGCTCAGATGACAGCGCGGCGCCTCCCTGACCGACAGCTGAGCTGCTCAGATGACAGCGCGGCGTCTCCCTGACAGCTCAGCTG
Source organism: Chirona hameri (assembly GCA_036785665.1). Classification (NCBI taxonomy): domain Eukaryota; kingdom Metazoa; phylum Arthropoda; class Thecostraca; order Balanomorpha; family Balanidae; genus Chirona; species Chirona hameri. The sequence continues at coordinate 61,384 of JAXIVJ010001927.1, read as the reverse complement.
CTCAGATGACAGCGCGGCGTCTCCCTGACCTGACAGCTCAGCTGCTCAGATGACAGCGCGGCGCCTCCCTGACAGCTCAGCTGCTCAGATGACAGCACGGCGCCTCCCTGACCCGACAGCTCAGCTGCTCAGATGACAGCGCGGCGCCTCCCTGACCGACAGCTGAGCTGCTCAGATGACAGCGCGGCGCCTCCCTGACCGACAGCTGAGCTGCTCAGATGACAGCGCGGCGCCTCCCTGACAGCTCAGCTGCTCAGATGACAGCACGGCGCTTCCCTGACCCGACAGATCAGCTGCTCAGATGACAGCGCGGCGCCTCCCTGACCGACAGCTGAGCTGCTCAGATGACAGCGCGGCGCCTCCCTGACCGACAGCTCAGCTGCTCAGATGACAGCGCGGCGCCTCCCTGACCGACAGCTCAGCTGCTCAGATGACAGCACGGCGCCTCCCTGACAGCTCAGCTGCTCAGATGACAGCGCGGCGCCTCCCTGACAGCTCAGCTGCTCAGATGACAGCGCGGCGCCTCCCTGACAGCTCAGCTGCTCAGATGACAGCGCGGCGCCTCCCTGACAGCTCAGCTGCTCAGATGACAGCGCGGCGCCTCCCTGACAGCTCAGCTCAGCTGCCCAGACATCGTCGGAAGACTTAATGCTGGCCTGACAGTTCCAGCGGAGATATATGCAGCACCAGTATGGCCTTCCAGAAACGGGGACCGGCGGGGATATACATATGTAGCACGAGTACGGCCTACCAGAAACGGCCACTGCAACCCATAATTGACATAGTTTTGACATTTCAAAAACGGACGGCTTACCGCTTTCTGTCGTCGACCTGTCTCATAGTAAAGTAAATAAATGGTTAGCCATTGTTTTGTAATAGGTGTTAGAGTCTTCATCGATGTGCAGGCATCCAATCCCTTAGCACCGCATTCCTGATTAAGCATGTGCAGGAATGTGTTGCCTCCCCAAACAGATCTGGCCTGGCGGGCGGCGGTCCGGTCCGGCTGATTACCGCTGCAGGCCGCTGGGCGGAGTGAGTAATCTGCTGTGCTGGTGACGTAATGGACCGGAGGCTGCTGGGCAGCACAGCCAGCACAGGGGCACGGCTGACGGACCGACGACAGTTTGTCCCGCGTTGACCGAGATTGAGACGTCCCGTGAGCCACGACTGCGCTGAGCTGAGCTAACCCGTACGTCCCGTACGTTCCGTACGGGTTAGCTGGAACGTGTGAACTCTGTGACCTGGTTCTCTCGGAAGTGACTGTTGAGAGTCCTGAGTTACTGGAGGAGGGGGGGGGGGGGCTGCGCTGGACAGTTCTGAAGCTGGGGCTTCACCAACCAGCTGTCCGGGTGTCTGAATATGGAGCCTGACGAAATGGGATGACACATCGCTTTCTTCCAGGAAGTAAGAGGAATGGCACTTGATCTAAACATTAGTCACCTCCTGCCAAGCACCTCTGTCACCACACACCCCGTCCGTCACCCTCTGCCCCCCGCCGGCAGTGCGTCAGGGACCGTGTCAGGGACTGTATCACGGACCGTGTCAGGGACCGTGTCAGGGACCGTGTCACGGACCGTGTCACGGACCGTATCACGGACCGTATCACGGACCGTGTCAGGGACCGTGTCGCGGACCGTGTCACGGACCGTATCACGGACCGTATCACGGACCGTGTCAGGGACCGTGTCGCGGACCGTATCACGGACCGTGTCAGAGACCGTGTCACGGACCGTGTCAGGGACCGTGTCACGGACCGTGTCAGGGACCGTGTCACGGTCCGTGTCAGGGCTGAGTCAGGGCTGTATCAGGGGTCATGTCACGGGTCATGTCAGGGATCAGGTAAGGTGCCAAGGCAGGGGCCAGGGCGAGGGCAGGTACCAGGGTAGGGACCATGTCAGGGTTGTGTCAGGACCGTGTCAGGGTCCGTGTCAGGGCTGGGTCAGGGGCGGGTCAGGGACAGGTCAGGGCCAGGTCAGGGGCGGGTCAGGGCTCTATAAGGAGCTGTGTCATGTGCCGTGTCAGGGGCCGTGTCAGGGCGGTGTCAGGGGCCGTGTCAGGGCGGTGTCAGGGCGGTGTCAGGGGCGGTGTCAGGGCGGTGTCAGGGGCCGTGTCAGGGGCCGTGTCAGCGGCCGTGTCAGGGCGGTGTCAGGGCGGTGTCAGGGGCCGTGTCATGGCCGTGTCAGGGCCGTGTCGGGGTGGTGTCAGGGGCCGTGTCAGGACGGTGTCAGCGGCCGTGTCAGGGCGTTGTCAGCGGCCGTGTCAGGGGCCGTGTCAGGGCGGTGTCAGGGGCCGTGTTAGGGCGGTGTCAGGGCGGTGTTAGGGCGGTGTCAGGGCGGTGCCAGGGCGGTGTCAGCAGCCGTGTCAGCGGGCGTGTCAGGGGCCAGGTCGACACGCTCCCGGTAGTGTCCGCGCAGTACTAGCGTCATCGATTGCAGCTGGGTCGGGGTGGCGAGCCGCCACTGTTCTCAGCCGCATCGGCCGGTCCCGTGATTGGTGACCTACCCAGGCCGCGACAGCCCCCGTTTTTTTTTTCTACGTATTTTTTGACAATTGCAAGGGACGGGGCCACGTAAATACATCGGACAACTTATTTACGCCGTAAGGTTAGGTTTTATCTACGAAATGGTCTGGGGGGGTCCGGGGGTGGCGACAGATCCCCCCCCCCCCCCGTAGGTCGCAGCGCAGCGAGCGAATACGAGCGGAGCGTTCTAAACGTGGGTCCCTGTGGCCGTATTGCTGTAAAGTTTAGGTCAGGTTCGACTATGTTATAACAATTTTGGAATTACAATTTTGGAATTACAATTTTGGAATTACAATTTTGGAATTACAATTTTGGAATTACAATTTAGTATAATAAAAAATTATAACATCGAGCCGAGCGAAAATTAGTCTGCCTACGCATTGTTATTTACCATGAAGGCATATAATGTGTCATGCACTCTTATCTTTTGCGAATATGTACCAAACTTCTATGAACAATCAACAAGCATTTGCAAAAAGTGCGTTGAAATCGGCAGTTTAACCCTATTTGTAACAGGCTCCTGGCTACCCCTATTTGTAACAGGGGGGAGCGGATTCCGCCCCCCCCCCCCCCCCCCCCCCCCCCCCCCGGAGATCTCGAGATCTACCCGTCCGATTTTCAAAAATGAAACGGTGTTCGGTTCCTCTCAACACGATCTACATTTATAAATAATAAAAAAATCTAAATTTTGGATAGGGGGCAACAGGGGGGCAAAAACGACAAATTTTAGTGGTATTTTTGATTCAACATAGTTTCATGTTTATCGACCGATTTTAACACAACTAATAGGAATCGATAGAGATTGAATCGGAAATTGATATATGACGGTGACGTTTGAAAATTCAAAAATCATAGGCGTGTGCAGGTCACTCAATATGGGGGTGAAGTAAATGCGTAATAAAACCATTTTTTGATGTTGTTTTTTTATAAATGAAATGGTGTGTGATTGAGACATTAGAAAAAACAGTTATAAATCATAATTTTTGCCATAGGCGGTACCAGGTTAGTGAAAAAGGGGGGTAAAATTGGGAAAAATATTAACCGCAGACAAGTTGCTACCCAGCACTATAAATATGTTACTGATCATAGATAGTTCCTTTTTGCATGTTGTACTTCATCATAGGCGTATCCAGGATCCAAACTAGGGCGGCGCAAGACCGTTTGATAAGTATATTATCCGCTATTATGATACTAACTAGTCAACAGTGACTATTTCACTTACGACTTCAATTAACATTGCTTACCCCCCTTTTTACCCTACCTGGACTCGCCTATTACCTTATAATCGTTCGTAGAGTAGCCTGTGGTGCGTGTTTCATCCGAAAACTGCAGTATGTTATGTCATTGTACGCCGATGCCTCTTAGTTTCCTTGCAATAATGTGACCCCCTTTCTTCCATTCCTGAGCACGCCTCTGCAAAAAAAAAATGATTTTATTCCCTTTTCTGGTCTCATATGTGCATATATTATCATAAGCTAAACGTATATTGCGCCGTTATCGCTGGCATATCGTCATCACCATGCCAGTCACCCCCTTTTCATGTTCCTGAACGTGCCCCTGAAACTCTATATGTAATAAATTATGCAAATAATGGAAGAAGAAGCTATCTTTTACATCTTGATAGCTATAAATGCCCCTTACATTGCTCTATTGGCTTCCCGCCAAGCATTGAATACTTCCTGGAAACCCCCCCCCCCCCTTTTCAAGCCCCTGAAACCGCCTCTGCCATGCAATTTTGTATGATATTTCATTAACATCATCTAATTTGCACTTGTTGCAATCACGGTAAGCCGATGTAACTCCTTCATACTTGATGCAGTTAGGAAGAAACCGTGAAGATCGCATTTCCGTATTTTCGCCAAATGTCGCCTCCGAACCCACCCAAAACTGTGCCCTGGAACCGCCTCTGTTCAAGTTAAGAACTCAAAATTTTGACTCCAAATGCGGAGTTCAATTCTATGAAAAGTCCCAAAATTTCATGGGACTGCTCCCAGCCGTTCTGGAGATATCCGCGAAAAACATGAGGGGGGCGGAATCCCCCCCCCCCCTGTTACAAATAGGGTTAACTTGGCCCCGGACGGCGAACTATTTAGTGTTCAAGACATTACACAAAAATATATGTTTTCCCATTTGCAAACTTTGTAATTGTAATTGCAAACTTGTAATTCCAGTGGGTCGGAGGTTCTGAATTTCAGAGATTGCATTGATAGAACTGACGTTGTTTTGCTGTTGAGGTTATTACTTTGTCGAGGTTGTTAGAGTAATGTTTTAGTTTATACATAGGCTGCCGCAAAAATAGTTCCCGAGAGATTCGAACAGGGATCTCCAGCTTTGAAGTCCAGTGCACCTTACCGATTGCGATATGATGTGAGGGGCGCCTCTGTGTGGAGAAACCGCATTGCGATAGAATTGCAGCGGTCAAAGATGTCTTGTGCAGTGCACCTGTCCTTTTTTTATCAATTTAGTCCGAATGTTTTTGAATGGATGGATTTCCGAGGTCAGGCCCCGCGCTAAGCATAGCTTGCTGCGCAGGCCCTGACCCCACCACCCGATCAAGCAATTCCTGGCGTCCGGCAGAATTTAGAAGCGAAAGTTTTACGTGGCCGACATACCTGGACACGGTCCGCCCAGTCCTATGACGTCACCTGACCTTGAGTGCGACCGCTGCCACCGGCCACAGGCCATCCCAGTCAGGGGCAAATAGCGAGCGCCGAAGCGACTCGAACCCGGGCTGCCACTACCGGGTGAGGTCAGAAGCCCAGCGCTCTCCCAACTGAGCTACAAGGGCGAACAAACAAGGCGGGCAGTCCTTGGTTGACCTAGGATAGCCCTCGGAAGGCCTGAGGGGCCCTCAGTCTGCCTGAGAGACCATTGGTCGTCCTAGAATGACCCTCGGATGGCCTGATGGGGCGCTTGTCGGCCTGAGATGACCCTCGGCCGGCTTGAGAGGCCCCTCAGTTGGCCTTGGGGGGGGGGGGTGCTCAGTCGGCCTGAGATAGCTCTCAACCAGCCCGAGGGGCCCTCAATCGGCCTGAGGGGCTATCGGTCGGACTGAGGTGCCTTCGGTGGACCTAAGGAAGCCTTCGATTGGTCTGAAGGGCCCTTTGTCGCCTGAGTGGCCTTCAGTCGGCTCGAGGGCGAGTGTCTTCGATCGGCCCGAGGGTGCACTCGGTCGCCAATTTACATCTCCCCCGCTCAGTAGCAGGCGAAGGGGCCCTCAGTCCTTCAAAGGGGCCCTGGCGCTTCGGGGGCCCTGGAGATTGCTTTGCCCCCATCGGAAAATACGATCTGCCGCCACTGACGGGGGTTGGTGCAGGGGGCCATGGCTTCCTGGGTCCCGCCCCCTGCTGGGCCCCTCCCCTGCTGGGTCCTGCCCCCTGCTGGGTCCCGCCCCCTGCTGGGTCCCGCCACTACACCTCCCTCCCCTGCTTAGTCCCTCCCCTGCTTAGTCCCTCCCCTGCTGGGTCCCGCCCCCTGCTGGGTCCCGCCCCCTGCTGGGTCCCGCCCCTGCTGGGTCCCGCCCCCTGCTGGGTCCCGCCCCTGCTGGGTCCCGCCCCCTGCTAGGCCCCGCCCCCTGCTGGGTCCCGCCCCTGCTGGGTCCCGCCCCCTGCTGGGTCCCGCCACTACACCTCCCTCCCCCTGCTGGGTCCCGCCCCCTGCTGGGTTCCGTCCCCTGCTAGGTCCCGTCCCCTGCTGGGTCCCGCCCCTGCTGGGTCCCGCCCCCTGCTGAGCCCCGCCCCCTGCTGGGTCCCGCCCCTGCTGGGTCCCGCCCCCTACTGGGTCCCGCCACTATACCTCCCTCCCTCTGCTGGGTCCCGCCCCCTGCTGGGTCCCGCCCCCTGCTGGGTCCCGCCCCCTGCTGGGTCCCGCCCCTGCTGGGTCCCGCCCCTGCTGGGTCCCGCCACTACACCTCCCTCCCCTGCTTAGTCCCTCCCCTGCTTAGTCCCTCCCCTGCTGGGTCCCGCCCCCTGCTGGGTCCCGCCACTACACCTTCCTCCCCTGCTGGGTCCCGCCCCCTGGTGGGTCCCGCCACAACAGTCGTGGTCAGGGCAGGCAGTGGATAAGTGGTCAAGCACTGGCTGTAGCCGGAGCAGTCAGCGACTGATGTGCCGCCGGCGTCGCCAGGGGCAGTGTTGTCACCCGGACGGTGGTCCGGCAGCCAGCGGCGACAGCGCGTGTTCCGGTATAACGAGCTGACCCCCCCCCCCCCCCTTCCAGGGGCCGGCTTTGTGTCGCGCACCGTCCGCTGGCCGGTGGCCTGTCAGCCCCTAATGTCACCACCAGACGGCGGCGCGGCGGCGGCGCGGCGGCGGCGCCACACCGGGCCAGACCGGCCAATAAACTCAGCTCCGTCGGCCGCTCAGCTGACCCGAATGTTTGGTAAATATTGGATTAGTGCACAACTGCACAGCGAGGCTCTAAAGCCGTGACTGGAGAGCCATCTGCATCAGGCGCGCTCTGGTGCTGCGCGGTATTGATGGCTAAATGAGCGCCGAAGGTCAGCTGTGGTGTCAGCCAGTTATGGTCGGCGCCCTGTCGGAGGCAGCTCGCTGCGCCGCGGCCGTTCCCAGACCTGGTCGCAGCCAGCTAGTGAGGACCGTTCACCGGCTGCTGCCCCGATCACCGACTCGATGGGGCAGCCATCCGAGTCGTTTGATTCGAGTCGTTAGAGTTGACACGTCACTACTAACATCTCGAGCTGTCGGCTCATAAAGGACGCCGATCAAAACTGCTGACAGTCGGCGCTGGATACGGCGGAACACACCCCGTGGAGAGAACTTCACTGCACCTGCAACTCACATGTGTCACCGGCAATTTCCCAAGCAGTCTGGCTTTTAAAGTTGGCAAAATACGCGGTATAAAGTAAATAGAGCACGGAGAGTGGAGGCACTTCCAGAGGGAAAAGAGAGAGGGAGAGACGACAGACCAAGAGAAAAGAAAAATGAAATGAAAATGAAAAATTAACAAGCGAGTGAGCAAAAGCGAGAGAGCGAGAGAGCGAGAGAGCGAGAGAGCGAGAGAGCGAGAGAGCCGCGAGAGAGAGAGAGAGAGAGAGAGAGAGAGAGAGAGAGAGGGGGGGGGAGAGTGTTACAATAGAGGGGGAAAGAGTGCAATCACAGAGAGACAGAGACAGGGATGCAGAGAGACATAGGTAGAGATAGAGAGACAGACAGGGCCAGAAACATAGACAGAGAGACAGAGACAGAGACAGAGACAGAGACAGAGACAGAGACAGTGTAGAGACAGAGACAGAGACAGAGACAGAGACAGAGACAGAGACAGAGACAGAGACAGAGACAGAGACAAAGACAGAGCCAGAGCCAGAGCCAGAGACAGAGACAGAGACAGATACAGAGACAGAGACAGAGACAGAGACAGAGACAGAGACAGAGACAGAGACAGAGACAGAGACAGAGACAGAGAGGGAGGGAGAGGGAGAGACAGAGACAGAGACAGAGACAGAGACAGAGACAGAGACAGAGACAGAGACAGAGACAGAGACAGAGAAGGAGACAGAAACAGATACATATACAGACAGGTGTTAGGCATCAGGTATCAGGTGTCAGGTGTCAGCTACCAGGTGTCAGGTGTCAGGTGTCAGGTGACAGGTGGCAGGCGGCAGGTGGCAGGTGGCAGGTGTCAGGTGCCAGGTGTCGGGTGCCGGGTATCGAGTGTCGGGTGTCAGGTGTTGGGTGCCAGGTGTCGGGTATCAGGTGTCAGGTGTCAGGTGTCAGGTGTCAGGTGTCGGGTGCCAGGTGTCGGGTGTCGGATGTCGGGTGGCAGGTGTCGGTGTCAGGTGGCAGGTGGCAGGTGGCAGGAAGCAGGTGTCAGGTGTCAGGTGTCAGGTGTCAGGTGTCAGGTGTCAGGTGTCAGGTGTCAGGTGTCAGGTGTCAGGTGCCAGGTGTCAGGTGTGGGTGTCGGGTGTCTGGTGTCAGGTATCAGGTGGCAGCTACCAGGTGGCAGGTGGCTGGTGGCAGGTGGCAGGTGCCAGGTGTCAGGTACCAGGTGTCGGGTGTCGGGTGTCGGGTGACGGGTGTCAGGTTTCAGGTGTCATGTGTCATGTGTCAGGTGTCAGGTGTCAGGTGTCAGGTGTCAGGTGTCAGGTGCCAGGTGTCAGGTGTCAAGTGTCAGGTGTCAGGTATCAGGTGCCAGGTGTCAGGTGGCAGGTGTCAAGTGTCAGGTGTCAGGTGTTGCTGCCCGGGTGGCACCGCTGTGATGGTGCGAAGTCAGCGCCAGGGAGTGGGAGGCAGCTTGACTGACGGACGGACTACCCGGCAGACCGCAGCGCCGCACAGCAAGGTGGCCACCGTTTCGGCGCCAGCTGACCGCAGCGCCGCACAGCAAGGTGGCCACCGTTTCGGCGCCAGCAGACCGCAGCGCCGCACAGCAAGGTGGCCACCGTTTCGGCGCCAGTTGACCGCAGCGCCGCACAGCAAGGTGGCCACCGTTTCGGCGCCAGCTGACCGCAGCGCCGCACAGCAAGGTGGCCACCGTTTCGGCGCCAGTTGACCGCAGCGCCGCACAGCAAGGTGGCCACCGTTTCGGCGCCAGCTGACCGCAGCGCCGCACAGCAAGGTGGCCACCGTTTCGGCGCCAGCAGACCGCAGCGCCGCACAGCAAGGTGGCCACCGTTTCGGCGCCAGCTGACCGCAGCGCCGCACAGCAAGGTGGCCACCGTTTCGGCGCCAGCTGACCGCAGCGCCGCACAGCAAGGTGGCCAACGTTTCGGCGCCAGCTGACCGGAGCGGCAAGCTGGAGCCGCGACGGTGCTGCCGGTGGCTGCAGGACGACCGACCTGCAGGGACGCCAGATCACACAGACCGACCTGCAGGGACGCCAGATCACACAGGCCATTACGGTGGTGGCCGGCGGGGACCTGCCGACTGTCCCGGATGTGTCCCGGATGTGGCTCTATCCCGGCTGTGTCCCGACTATCGGGTCGAGCAGCAATAGGTACAGCGCGGTGCAAGGTACCAAGGTACCAAGGTACCAAGGTACCAAGGTGCCAAGGTGCCAAGATGCCAAGGTGCCAAGGTACCAAGGTACCAAGGTACCAAGGTATCAAGGTACCAAGGTACCAAGGTACCAAGGTACCAAGGTACCAAGGTACCAAGGTGCCAAGGTACCGAGGTACCAAGGTACCAAAGTACCAAGGTACCAAGGTACCAAGGTACCAAGGTACCAAGGTACCAAGGTACCGAGGTACCAAGGTACCAAGGTACCAAGGTTCCAAGGTACCAAGGTACCAAGGTACCAAGGTACCAAGGTACCAAGGTACCAAGGTACCAAGGTGCCAAGGTACCAAGGTACCAAGGTGCCAAGGTACCAAGGTACCAAGGTACCAAGGTACCGAGGTACTGAAGTACCAAGGTACCGAGGTACCAAGGTACCGAGGTACCAAGGTACCAAGGTACAAAGGTACCAAGGTACCAAGGTACCAAGGTACCAAGGCACCGAGGTACCGAGCCGTGCCAGGCCGTGCCAGCAGGCATGAGGCGCAGCTCGGCGCAGCAGGCACAGCACAGGCCAGAAGACAGACCATCGCACAGCCGACCAGTGCACTGTCATAACTGTCAGAACTGTCAGAACTGTCAGACGTCAGATGGCTGTCAAATGACAGGTAGCTGGATCACGGGCTGCCAGACGAAAGACACCCGACAGTCAAATAGCCGGGAACAGGTTTCCATTGCATCTGAGCAATGCATGTCTGCCAACGCATGCATGTGCTGCGTGTTTTACCGCTTATGATAAGTACGGCATTTATTCGACCGAACCGCAGCCAAGAGGATTACGGCTTTAGCCGGAGCCCCTCGTGTTGAGACACAAAGTGGGCACGTTTCTGGCCCATTGCCAGCACCGATGCTGTTGCTCATTACCCCTCCTGTAGTAGCAGTAACGCGTAACAGTGATACGTCAGTAACGTAGCAGTAACGTCCTGTAGTAGCAGTAACGCGTCCAAGTGATACACGAGTACACGGCAGCTATCTGACAGAATCAAACGACTGTAGTGACACCCAATATGACAACAAGATAGATGTGTCACTGACAGTGCCGAACTGTCATTTTATCGCTAAATCAGCCGATTCAGCTGTCATTAACAGGTGGGCTTCCGCTAACGCAGCGCTGTTAGCAGCATCAAAACAGACGCCTAAGCAAATTGGCACAGTGCGGTGCCTACTGAGGCAGACAGTATAGCTATAGCACAGACCCAAGTCTGACAGAGTATAGTTTCGGCACGGAAAGAGTATAGGCCCAAGGCTGGCAAAATGTAAGGCTGACAGAGTATGTAAGGCACTGTGAGGGTTTCATGGGCGGGGAATTCATTGGTGGTGACCAAAAAATTCCCCCAAAAACATTAATCAAAATACGGCCTTCCGAATTTTCCCAAGTTCACTGTGCAGGCCTAATTTTGACGGCCAATAACTCAGAGACTAAAAAGCGATTTTGAAAACTGTTTTTGTTTGGATCAAGATTAGTCAAATAAACATTTGGTAATCACGGATTTTGATTTGTTTTTGTTTTTTTTGTCACGTGACCTCGTGATCTACTTTTTGCGCCGTGACCTTGACCTGTTGGAAACTGAAATTAACATTTTCGTCTATGACGATTTGAGCTTCATTGATGTCCTTTCGTATAAAAAAAGATAAAAGGTGGGATCGATCTGTACAAACCACTTTTGGAGACTTCCACAGTAAGACAACCATTTTTTAAATTCAAATTTGCCGTCCGACCATTTTTAGTTTTCTTGAAAAGTTGTGCACTTCAAGGGTTTCAAGGGAGGGGAATTCATTGATTGTGACCAAAACAAATCCCGACAAAATATTTTTTCAAGATAAGGCCTTTCGAAATTTCCCAAGTTCACTGTGCAGGCCTAATTTTGACGACCAATAACTCCGAGACTAAAGAAGCGATTTTGATATTTTGGGGGTTGGATCGCGTTTAGTCAAATACAAATTTGGCAATCTCGGATTTTCAATTTTCATTTTGTTTTTGTTACGTGACCTCGTGACCTACATTTTGCGCCGTGACCTTGACCTGTTGGCAACTGAAATTAAAATTTCGTCTGATGACGATTTGAGTTCCATTGATGTCCTTTCGTAAAAAAATATAAAAATTGGGTTCGACCTGCAAAAACTACTTTTGCGCCTTGCAATGCTGACACAATACGTTGTTTGGGTACGTTACGTTGTGTTGGCTTGGCAGGTCATATGGCGACCTGAGGCCATTCTTATAAATAAACAAATCGAGCAGTGGCTCGATTTTTTTTTAAAGAATGGCCACAGAACCAGGCGTGGGAGATGTTTAGCGTCAAAACAGCGCCCCGGAAATGTAGCAGCAAAGCCAAATAATATGCAGGTATTTTACACACTGTCCAAACAACAAATTTCCAGTCCTGCGGCCATTCTTTAAAAAAAAAATCGAGTCACGGCTCGATTTTGGTAAAATAATCAATCACGGGGCCTCCGATGTCGGTGTAACAGGCACCAACCGAGAGGTTTCGTCGTCAGGAGTCACTCTGGACTTTGTTTCGAAAACGTATGTCAAGTAGATGCGAAGTTATCGACGGAAAGGTGCCCGAACAGCGTATTATGTCAGCATTGCAAGGCCCAAAAATAATTTGTACAGGTCGAACCCCACTTTTTAATTTTGTGATACGAAAGGACATCAATGAAGCTCAAATCATCATCAGACGAAAATTGTAATTTCAGTTTCCAACAGGTCAAGGTCACGGCGCAAAAAGTAGGTCACGAGATCGCGTGAACAAAAAATGGAAATAGAAAATCCGTGATTTCCAAATTGTTCTTTGACTAATTCCGATCCTAACGAAAAAAAGTTTATCCAAATCGATTCTTTAGTCTCAGAGTTAGTCTAGTCTCTAGAGTTAGTCTAGTCTCTCAGATTTAGTCTCTTAGGTCGTCAAAATTAGGTCTGCAAAAATCTTGGGAAAATTCGGAAGACCGTATCCTGTTTTTTTATGGTCACCACCAATGAATTCCACGCCCTTGAAACCCCTGCAGTGCACAACTTTTGTTCGGTCGGGCGCCATGGTGACCGGCCGGCCGGCCAGTCGCCTGACGTCACGTGGCGCATGCGCAGAGCTTCCTGTCGCCTTACAACTAGCCGCTTTAACTTTATGCTTAAGCTTTATGTCGATATATATATTATGGTTTTTGAGTTATATAGAAAATCCGGCAGGGGGCATATTCTACCCCCCCCCCCCCCCCACACACACACACACACACACACACACACACACACACACACACACACACACACACACACACGTGATTACTGTAAAGGTTAGGTCAGGTTCGATTATGGTATAACAATTGTTCCCTACCACGCCCGGAAAACGAACGCCAGGTGTCTACGAGACATGCTGTAAAATAGGCACTTCCGGGTAATTGGGAACATAGGCACTTCCGGGTAATTCGAGCAAGATGGAGTCGCACCAAACGCCCCAAGCCGCTACAACCATCTGGGATCACCGGAGCTGGTTTAAGATGAAATTGTTAATGTTAAGTAAACTAAGGTGTTATCATTAAATTGGAATATCCAGAAAAGTGCATTAATTCATAAAGTTTCAATTGATACGAAAAATAATCGGGAAAAGCCGTGTTCTTACGAGCTATAGACCTATTCACCCTTAACACCCCAATCGCCCCAAACGCCACAAACGCCCCAGTCGCCCGGCGAATAAAATCCTTCGTGAATACGACTATTAAAACTACAGCAGGATATGCGTATCAGTTACTCCAGACGCATCTAATTACTGACTCAAGGTGCGTCTAATTATTACATGCATTCGTTGTAAATTCATTAGGCACAATCTAGCAGAGGGTTTCCCGTGCTGGACTCATCTTATTTTGATACACGAACGGCAGCACATCTCTAATGACCTTATCCAGCCCAATAACGCTCCTGTAGAATGGCTGGGAAATACTACCGCGCCCTGAAGTCATGGCTGGAGCTTTTCATACAAAGTTGGTGGGGCAAAATGTAATATCGGCTGGTTGTTTTGCATGGTTGAAGTTCAAAACGACCATTTTAACACCAGGAAACCTTCAAATCTGACAAAAGTTGGTGGGACAAAGCATAAAGTTGGTAGGGCAGTGGCTCCACCATTTGAATAGGAAACTCCACCCGTGGCTGGAGTGGTCAGTAGGTGATATCAAACACCTAATGACGACTGACGCGCCGTGAAGTGGTGCAGGCAGTGGCGCACGGGGGGGGGGTTAAAGGAGTCAGCTGATCCCCCACAAATTTCTGGGGGACTGTATTTTGGCCCATACCTGGCAGGGGCCCGGTCTTACTCAGGCCTGATCGAGGCAAGGGCCCGGTGCTGGCAAAGGCGTGATATG